>CM042158.1:94664899-94734899 GCA_023376005.1 Doryteuthis pealeii | reverse complement strand
ATATATATATATATATATATATATATATATATATGTGTGTGTGTGTGTGTGTGTGCTATATATATATATATATATATATATATATATATATATATATACTTACGTCTATCTGACAGGGGCGAAAGGAGAGATGCAGAGTTTGTTGTGATGGGGAAAACGATTTGATCGATTTTCGAACACTGTTTATTTTTTTTATTTTTTTATTTTTATTTTCCTTCCCTGTAAAAAAAAAAACTGCCCAGCACCTTGTCCGAACGCTCAGCTTGTCTGTGACGTCAAACGAATATTGGACGCTGATTGGCTGGTGTTACTTTGATGTACCTCTTCACAAGGATTGCTTGATGCACAGAGCCGGTCGAATTCATTGCCCGAAGCAAGAGAAAGCACGTCATAACTCGAGCCATAAAAAAAAAAAAGAAAAAGAAAAAAGAAAACAATAAGATGAAATGTTTACACTGAACACAAATGGAAAATCATTACAGACACTCATCTTGGCATTTAAAACGTGTGAAGGCACAAAGGCTATTGGAAGTATCAACCATGTATTTAAATATTTTTAGTGATACCTTTTTACATACACACACGCTCGGGGTAGAGATCGTTGCTCATTTAGTAAACACTGTATGATCTTTAATAGTTCGCGTAAATCAATGGCTTATTAAGTCGTCTGGTTTTAAGAAACCAATAACAAGGCCAAGTAAGGTAAAGTGGTCGAGGTGGCCTAAAGTCGGTATCAGCCAATTAGTGAGGGAGTCTATCGCCTTTTCATTAGCGCGAGACCATGTGGGGATTTTTTATCCTTGGAAAAGCACTGCCTAAACCCTACGTTTTGTAAGAGAATAAACCGTACTTCGACGCAGTGAGGAGATGGGTGCTGCTTTTGAAGAAAGGAGACAAACGACTTTTGTTGAACAAAATGTTTACTATACGTGAAAAACACAAACAAATTTCAAACAGGGGTATACAAAATGCATAGAATGAAACAACCAAACGAGTTTTATGGAATGTTCATAGAGTTCAATGAGTTTGGTTGGTAAAAGTATTTCTAGGAGAATTGAATGTATCAAAGGGGTTAAAGTGTAGGTTGCAGATAACAAATGCCTGCGGAACTTAGCTGTTTATCCTTGATAGTTCAGTTTACTCGTAACTGGTTGGGCCCTGAATAATTGGTTTTTAGGGGTACGTATGTCGCTCCTTCTTCCAACGTGTCGGGGGTTCCAAGTCGTCGCCGTCTGGGGGCTTCTGACGATACGGAACAGTGAAGCTAGCCAACGCTAGAGGCAAAAAGAGGCCGAATTCTTCAGGGACCCCTCTTTTTAGTGGGCATCATGTGACCTAAGGGCTGCTGCTGGTGACCGGTGAAAGAGGATCACCATTTCCTAAATAAATGTTCACAACCAAGGAGGTTGCTTTTTTGCGTCTGAGATAAAGTGCCACACCGTCAGCTCCCCACTTTAACGCACAGTTCCCTGTGCTATTCATACGCTGAACTGGCGAGGGCCGGTATCGAACTAGGAATCTTCTGGTTTCTAGTCGAACGCTCTACCGACTGAGTTTTTTTTTACCTTATTTTATTTATTCTTTCCGGTTGGTTGGTTTGTTTGTTGATTTTACCGGCATATCAACCCGTCTGGGGTTATGTCATGCCTAACGGTTATGAAGTAATATATGTTGTGTATTTATATTTATATTTTATTAGTATTTGGTTTTAACAGTGTGTTAGCACCATTGGAGATCATGTATGGTATTGATTAACTTCATATCTACATTCTATGGTATAATTTTATTTCCCTCAAAAAGGACAGAATGTCCTCCATGTTGAAATTTTCAAATAGATATTTCATATTGTTTGCATTAAAATAACGCATTCAGAGTGGACCAGGGAGCAATGGTGATGAAGGGGTGCTCCACATTCCCCAAACCGCCAAAACTGGAACCTCTCCATCAGATAGAGTTTAACGTCATTCCCAGGACATGTAGACCCGCAGCCACCGCCTTCTAGCACCCATATGAAAAAAGGGGTTGGGGCTTGCCATAAGGGCAATAGGGTTGGGAAAATCATATAGGTGCTAGGGCTTGACATGACCTGCAGATTGATCGGAGGGAGCCTTTCCGATCGGCCGTCTAGCCCAAATAGGGCCAAAGTGGAGTATTGCATGTCATGAACTGCTCATCCACCTGGGCTCTATCCTTAAGCATCACGGGTCGCCACCCACGGCCAACAGGTGGCCCCATTGGGGGAGTCTTACTCCTCTGCAGAGGTGCAGTCGGTGCATTCTAACGCCCCAGCCGACAGGGCGGAAAAGAACTGCATTTCATGAAGATGTGTTTAACAGTCAAAGGTGTTTGACATGTTTCACATTGTGGTTGTTGTTCTTGTTTGAGTATATAGGAGTGCGTTAATCTTGTGTAACCAATGCGTAATCTGGACAAAATGATTTGTTCCTTCCTAGACTTTCTTAAAGTTGGTCTCCAGTCTCATTGGAAGAGTTTATAGTTGATATTGTTATTCCAGCGTTGTTGCCATTTTGTATGAAGGAATCTATTAATTTTAGGTTTCAAGTCAGTATATGGACTCCTGAACTTGTCGGGGATCAAATCTAGAGCCGGTTTAGCTGCAGAGTCAACTCTTTCATTCCCCTTTATGGCTTGGAGTCCAGCATATCATAATCTCATTAGAGTTAGACATCGAGTCTAATCTATTCAGGAGATTAATGAGAGTGTCTTCCAGTTTTTTATTCTTTCAGTAACAAAAATTAATTCAGTTGGAGATCCAACATATCTAACTCCGGATACAACCGGGGGTTCCGGTGGTTTCGGCCCTCAACCGTACAAACTAACATCGTTGATCCGGGGGGCATTCCCCCAGGCAACACTTGCCCCCTCGCTTTAAAGGGGTAGGGCTGGGTTTATTGCTCAGTGCCTGAGGTGCCCCCTTGAGGGGAATGCCGACGGGATCAAATTTTTGCAACCGTCATCCATGAACTTCGGTTTGTAGGTGGTCCCACATTAATAGGGTTCTCATACAGGGTGTTGCCACATAGATTATGCAACAGAAAGAGTAGGGAAAATATATAGAGAGAGGGTGAGTGTGCAGAAGGGATAATGCTAGTCTGATTCGATTGAACATAATGAAAAGATCAAAAGAAAGAAAGAAAGAGAGAGAGAGAGAGAGAGAGAGAGAGGGGGGGGAGGGGAGACAGAGAGAGAGAGAGAAAGAGAGAGAGAGACAGAGGGAGACAGAGAGACAGAGAGAGAGAGAGGGGGAGAGAGAAAGAGAGAAAGAGAGACAGACAGACAGACAGGCAGAGAGAGAGAGAGAGAGAGAGAGAGAGAGAGAGAGAGAGAGAGAGAGAGAGAGAGAGAGTTAAATCACGATTATTATACTTTTTAGATATTGAACTATTTGCAATAGCTCTTAAGTAAACATATCAAACGTTGTAATGATTAAATTATTTAATTATTAAATAATTAATAAATATTAAATAAATTATTTAATTATTGGATAATTAAATTACTGTGGTATATCAACAGGTCCTGTAAGTTTAATTTTAATATTTCATCTTTAACTGAAAATTTACAGTCAAAGCAGATTTCAAAAACTGTTAGAGAATTAAATTTCATTGCTTAACTAATCAAGTCATTTTAGAATTTAATAAAGATAGACAACTTATTCAACTTTGGTTTGGTTTGGTTTGTTTTATTTTACGGCATATCAACCTCAGTGGGCCATTTAATGCCGATAAAGTTTTGAAATAAATTAATTCTTAATGGATACCCGATTTATTTATAAATACATTTTTCTAATTAACCCATAGATGTGACCCTAACAGGAACTACCACCCCGGGTCAGAGTGGACTAGAGAGCAATGGTGATGAAGGGTTGCTTCACATTCCTAAAACTTCCACAAATAAAACCTCACCATCAGATACAGTTTAACGTTATTCCCTGGAAATGAAGACCCTCAGCCACCGCCTTCTAGCACCCATATGATAAAAAGGATTGTGGCATATGGAAAGCTAATAGATTGCAATGGAGTTATAAAAAGGATAGAATAATCTATTAATAATGGAGATTTGCTTCCGGTTTTTGTCTGTAACAAAAATTACGTCACTGCTCACGTCACATTACCCAAAATCGTCATAACAGAATGAATACACTCAAAATTTGAACATGCAACATTAGACAGTCCTCATTGTTTTTTCAAAATAAGTTTTAATAAATACATGACTGGTATTATATATCTATATATAGTTTGTTTTATTTTAATACATATTTAAAGTTTACATTTCATATTGTTTTATTTTTTAATCTTTTAATGAATTTGATGATTTTACTTACTTAGGGTACAAATTCGCTGACATTGAATTTTTTACTCTCACCCCTCAGGCAATATGTTTCAAAAAGCTATTTTTACAACGTTTTTTATTTTGTACTGGTACAAAGAATGTTCATGTACAGAATAAATGTCTTAATAAGAAAAGAGTCTTTGTAGATATTCTTGATACTACTGAATAGAGAATCATCGTCACTTACTGGTTTAGAAAGGCCCTCGTGTAACAGGTACACGGAATGCCTGTGGGAGGCGAAGCTCCTTGTCCTGTAGACAAAAGACGCAACTGGTGCGTGTAATCTCTATAAAGCCGAAGGGTCAAGAAGTTGGTTATTTCATATAACTCCAACATAAACAAAGGGGAACCACTCTTGACTGATAAATTATTTACTTATTTTCCCATTAAACTAACCCTAAACCCTAACACTAACACTAACCCTAACCCCTTCTTCTTTTTTCCTAGTAGATCAATAAATAAAGAAATAATCTATCAAGAGTGGTTCCCCTTTGTTTATGTTGGAGTTATAGGAAATAACCAAGAAGTGTTCGTGTAACAGAATGCCTGTGGGGGTAAACCTTCTTTTCTTAATGGACTGGAGACACAACCGTTGTGTTACCTCTGTGTAGAAAACAGTAGTGGCGTTATTAAACCCAAAGTTTGGAAATAATAATTTGGCTTTGTTTAGAAATTATTATTCAACGGCTTACATTTTTTTTTTAAAATTTTTGAATTTCATGTATAGAATAAATATCCTAATAGTAAAAGAATATCTGTAGATAACCTTGAGATTACTGAATAGAGAATAAAAGTAATCACTGTTTACGGAAATGCCTTCGTATAACTGGTGTGTTAGCTCTAACTGCTGGAGAGTCTAAGAGAAAAGAGAGTTTGATCTCATACATAATATTATTTATACTGTAGCGTTAGTTTGTATTCGCCTGGTGGAGTTGTCTGCCCCTTTTAGTTCGTTGGTGCTCGCTGGGCACCATAGGATTTAAGCGCCGGGTTCAAACACTTTCTCTCTCTTTTCCTGTTTCAGCAACTACGAGCCACATGGGGTAGATTTTATCTAACCCCTCTCGTTGAGGATCCGCCCCCCTTACATTACTGTAAGTTATTCACAGCATGGACTATCGCTAGTCTCATGTCTGTACTCATATATGTATATCTGTACCATTCATGAATCTGTCTTTATCTTTATTTGTGTACCCCTTTTTATATGTACTCTTTTACTATGTACGTTGTATCTACTGTTATCCATGTGCTGTGTATATTAAATGTTTTGTCCGTTAACCTTCGTCGGAGTTATTTGTATCCAAAGTATGTATAACTTTGAACCCACGTTATAATACCACCGGTCGCAACGCCACCTAGTTGCCTAACAGACAAACTGTGTCCAGTTAGGGAAATGATCCCAATAACACTCTCATTGTTGCATATATGAATTTGTTTTTTAGTGTTTGGTCATCTAACCAATTTGATACTGGAATTTACTTGTATATGTTTTCGTCATGTGGTGTATGTTGTACTACGTCCGTCTGAGTAAGGTTAATGACAATGGGTTGTATATTTTAAGCTACTGAAAATAAGAAAAAAGTTTGGCTTCTTAAGGAAAAAGTTGGACCGTACTTTTACGTGTCATGGTTATCGTCGTAGGAAATGGACACGGTGATTTTACATTTCATATAGCGCTAATACCCTTGGGAAAGGTATGCATCCAAATATTCCCCCCCTATCTATGAGTAAATAGTAGGGCAGATTGGGATCTTTAACCTTGGTATGGCAACCAGTCTATTAAGGAGAAGGAAAGTCATAAAAACGTACGAGCTCCTTGAATGTTTCAGTTCTAAGTGTTAAATTAAAGATAATATCTTTTGCACAGACGATGGCTTCGATGATGGCTTGATAAACAAACCGAAACACTGAAGTATTGATTTACTAAACATCACCCATCAATTCAACTTGTTTTTTTCATTTTTATAAAATTACACACGCACACACACACACACACACACACACACATATATGTATTTAGGATATTTAAAAAAATTATATTTTGTAATCTAATCACTGGACCAATTCTCATTTAAATGATCTCAAATTTTAACAGCACGTGTAGAAATAACTGATATTATATATGTTATTTGGCTGTTAGCATTATATATATATATATATATATATATATATATTATATATATAAGATTTTGGATGTTGTTTTTAGAAGCAATGTTGAATAAATTATTATTTATATTTTTGCTTGAAGGCAATTATAAATGCATGTATCGTATAAAATTCGATAATTATAGAAAATAAACTTGACAAGTAAATCCCGCAAAGGATGGCTCGCTATGCAGAACACCGTACAGACTGTTTCGACTTTATTAAGTCTCTTCAGCGATGTATACTAACGACTCCCCTCCGACAGGAATCGAAACCGGGACTTCACAGGCATAGTCAGAGACCATATCCGTTCGGCCGCCGATACATAGCGAACAATCCCTGCGAAATTAACCTTGTCAAGGAAACTATTACACGCCCCTGCCATAGTAGGCAAGTAGACGTTTATTTAGTAAACAAACGAATTTTATACGATACATGCATTTATAATTGCCTTCAAGCAAAAATATAAATAATATATATATATATATATATTATATATAATATATATATATATATATATATAAAGAAGACATTTTGGTATGTACGTGTCAACGTATAACTCCAAAACGAGAAGTTACTCAGATTCAAAATCTTGCATACACATTGATATCATTCTAACTAAGAAACAATCTAAATTTGGTTATTGATTTTTACGGGTTAAGGGATATAATTAATTAATCAAACAAAAATCAAACGGTTTTTCGAAAGCTATAGCATAGCATAGCTGCTGTTGCTGCTTGGTGTATCAGCAGAAGCTCGCCTGCTGGTTTTATCAGCTACCCGAAGAAAAAGAAGAAAGAAAGAAAGAAAGAATATCAGCTTCCAGTCACTGAAAATGTTAGCTACAACTTAAACTATGACTAAATTTTAACGTAAAATAAATTCGGTTTTTTTTTTGTCCAAATCTTTAAAATATTTATTTTATAATCTTTCTAAATATTTAATTTGTAGTCATTGAATTATTTTTTACAGCGTGTTAAAATATTTTGCTTTGGAGAGCCGATTATACGAAGTAAAATCATACTTCGTATGTTTTTGAGACTAACTTTTATTTTAAAATGTACACTCACTTAAATTAAATTGTTGTCATGCACAAAAAATTGTAGAAAAATGAAAATTGTTTCAAAACACAAGTTTACGGTTACATTTTTAAACAATAAAATTTTAAATGTCAATAAAAATCAGTCACCAGTATAGGGTTGTATAAATGTAAATAAAAAAAATGATAAAACAAGTTGTTTTGTAATTAATACTAATGGTTAAAAAAAAGTCTTAATAGTTTAGAGAACAAATGAAAACGTTTTAAAATGTAAGCAAAAATAGATATTGCATTCTTTTTATCGTTAAGAACTAGATTTGAATTGTCATGTACAAAAAATTCAAAGAAAAGAATTACAATGTATTTCTAACTGATCAAGCAATTTAAAACTGAATTTAAAATTGTCCCCAAATACTATTATTATTTTCAAACTGGAGTTTCAGTGAAACTTTTCGTAGAAAAGTTATATTTACAATAATTACAATAACAATAATTACAATAACAATATATTATATTTACAATAATCTTCAAAATTTTGGACCATTCAAAAGAAGAAACATAAAAAAAACCCTGATGATTTTTAAAAAATTCAGCTTACGGAAATAATGAAAATTATGAACGAAAACAATGTTTACATTTTCGTACCATTAAATCAACTGAAATTTAAAAATGAAAGGCTGAACTTGCACAACGGTCGGAAAATTAAAACGGAATTTTTTTTGGTGGTCCCTAATGAAAGTTTAGCTACAGTCTATGTATTAAGTTTTTGCGAATTGGGTAACGGTTTTAGGGGATTAAGGTTGTTTTTAATTACGTATTGCTTAAAAAATAAACAAAAAACAAATTAACATTAAATGTATAGTAATTTGGGGGTTTTAGTTGTTTGTTTTTTTAAGCAATATGTAATTAAAAACAACATTAATCCCTTAGACCGTAACCCAATTCACAAAAAATTCATTCATAGACAGTAGTTAAACTATCATGGGAACCACCAACAAACTTTCCGTTTTAATTTTCCGACCGTTGTGCAAGTTCAGCCAAATGAAAATATGTCTGAAATAGGTTTTTTTCCATAAAGTATGTTAGGAGAAATATTTTTACGAGGTCTCTCCCACCCCGCTTATTTTATGAAATCTGAAAAAAAAAAAAAAAAAAAAAACTGATAAAAAACGATTTTTAATTTTTTTTTCAATAAAGATAAATAGTCTGAATAATTATATCAAAAGATCTTTTGAAGTTTCCATACGGGATTTTTTTTATTATAAAAAAAAGTATTCTGAATTTTACCTAAAAAATGTTAATATTATGACATAAAATTATTTCAAAACACTAAAAAAATTCAGGATTACATTTAAAAAATATTTTCAATGTTTAAAAAAATCCCTAAAATAAACACTGTAATACATAAATTTTCAGTGATTTAAAAAAAAAAAATATTTTTAAGAACCCCCTGGTGTTCCTAAAAATCTTTTCGTCCGGTTATGGACCGGGTAATTTTGCTAGTATATATATATATTGTATTGTTCACTTTCTTATTTGGCTGTTAGCAAGAAGAAGAAGAAGAAGAAGAAGAAGAAGAAACAGATAGAAGAAGAAGAAGAAGAAGAAGAAGAAGAAGAAGAAGAGAAGAAGAAGAAGAAAAGAAGAAGAAGAAGAAGAAGAAGAAGAAGAAGAAGAAGACTGGTTTATTTTCCCACATTACACAATATAAACAATGTCACACAAAACAAAAAAAAACATAATGTTGGTTGTTGTATTAATATGTGGAGGATGATCACTAAGTGGGATTGAACCTATTCTAGTAGTGACCACCTCAGTTGTCTTTTTTTGTGTCTTTGTTTTTTTTGTGTGTATTTTATACCGTTTTAATTCTTCAGATAATTTCATTTTGGCTCGAAGTGTAACTTGTCCCGTACCCAAATCCACTCCAATTATTCTGCCGGGGGATTTGGCACCAGTATTTGAGAAGAATCCTTAAACCTGGGAAGTTGGCAGGTAATTATCATCAGAGAGTAGATTGCCCGGTTAATCACTCGCTTACTCTTTCCTTTGTCTCCCATCATCATCATTAAATTACATCATCATCATCATCATCATCTTCATCATCATCATCAAGTTATCAGAGAGATGGTTTTTGCTGAGGTGGAGTGTCACACCTATCGTCAGCTCCCCAGACAGGCACCGAATCTCCGTTATAATAAGATATGCGAGGTGTGTCAAAAAAAAAGTACGATTTTTTTCTGTACTATTTGACACACCTTGTATTCTGATAGAAATTAACGTTCCATTCATTGTTCATCATCATCATCATCATCAACGTAACTGATGATATCAATAAGAGGTGTGTGTGTGTGGGGGGGGCGCTGACAGGTTTGAATCTGTGCTGGTTTCCTGAGGCATTAGTTTCGACAAGATACACAAAGAGCCTCGACCGGAAATCGAACACTTCGCGCCAGCTTCACTTTCCGAGATGACAACCAATATACCACCATGTACTTCCTAAGTAAATCTTGAGGTACCGGATATTTAAATGCCAGACTAATCGAAGAGAAATTCAAATCCACTCATGAAAGCAGCGTCCAACGCCGAATCGTTGTGCGTTGTTGACACAGTTCATTAGTCTCGAATTCAGATTATTTGAGCAGCTTAGACAAATATAACGTCCATGAACTAATGGAAAGAATACAGTAGCGTTTAGGGAAGGAGTCGGTAACTGTTGGGAACATTTTTTTCTCTCTCTCTCCTTTATAACTCCCATGCTGGATAAGGATGCTCTTAGCACGACTTCTCAATGTCTTTGTCAATTGTGCTATGTCGAATATGAGAAGACCTCTTGGGCACTTCTATGAAAATTTCCTTTAAAAATCAAAACAAAAATGACTACCCCCTCTATTTTATTTTATGAAATATGAAAAAAATGAACTCACAAAAAACGACTTTTACTTGTTTTCTATGAAGATAAGAGTCTGAATAATTATATTATATGGTTTATATAAGTTTCAATGCCAGAGGTCTTTAGTAAAAAAAACCATGAATACAGAATTCTGCTAAAAAATATCAATAAAGAGACTGACCATGTCGTAAAAAAATGGCCTGTTTTACTTATTTTTCAAGATAACGGTAACTATTTTTTCTCCAATCGAATAATTTGATCTTTGAATTAACTTTTTTTCTTTGTAAAAACTCTTTATGTTCGTTATTTTTTTTGCGAGATTAAAAAAAATATTTACGTTTCTTCATTCAATATGGCCTAAACTGATCACGTGACATATTTTGGTGGTACTTAATAATCATTATCATGTTTCACGTATTCCTACCAAATACTAACAATTTTATATATTTGATCCTTAGATGGGTTGGTTGGTTGGTTGGTTGGTTTTTATGGCATGTAAACCCTTGTGTTATTTTATACTGTTACGATTTTATGTGCCATCCTTTAGGCTTAAAGCAAGAAAGCTTGTTCAGCGGAAATCCTTTGTAAAGAATCCTTTGGTTGTTCCTTGGTGCTCCTCAGTATTGCAAGTTCCTCGTCAACTATTGCAAATCGACAGCTCTCAGTATCAGTGCTTAATGGCTGTTGATTGACGAAGGAATAAACCACATGACCTCGCTTAGTCTATAAATTTAGGTAGTGTGTTGTAGCACACCTTATATGTCAAAATATTCCAATGGTGACATTTTTATTTGGTTCATTCTTGTTGGGTATTTAGCTTTTCAAAACTCACTTTTTAAAAACTCATTTGTGATCTATTTAACCTATAGATGGGACCCTAACATATACTACCACTCCGAACCTTATGCCAAGTCTAAGTATTATTTGTTTTATACGTTAGAACAGACTTTTCAACTGGTGCTCCCGTGAGTGTTGGTTTGTTGGTGAGATGCAGGCCATTACTGACAAGACCCTAGTAAGTCAATCAGGGATATGGCAGTGTCTGAGTTTCTTATCAGACAGGTAGTGCATGACTACATTCTGTACTTCTCACAGCAGGACTGTGCCATGCCTCACAAGGAGGAGAACCCAGAATTGTCAGTGACTGTCTAAACCAGAGTTTTTTAAATGGTGGGCCGCGGCACACTAGTGTACCGTGAAGCTTCCGTGGGTTTGCCGTGAGTGTCGAGAACGGTTGATTATCCTCTTATATTTTTATTCTATTACTTTAATATTTTTTGTTTTATGAAATCTGAAAAAAAAATTAAATTAAATATTTTTTGTTTTAATTAAATATTTTTTGTACTCTTAGAACAGAGTTTTTTTGTTTTTTTTAAACTTTGTCTTAGAAACAGGTATTTAATTATAATTATAATTAATTATAAACTTTATAGATGGTGTACCTCGATCAATTTATTGGCCAGCTCACTGTGCCGTGTAATGAAAATGGTTGAAACACTCTGCCTTACAATTTGTAACACTTACCGTTGGGAGGAGGGTTGTGGCTATTTTGGATCTTGCTCACGCATGATAAGTGTCTCTTGTATACATCTATATATTACTAAAAACCATTTTCATCGTTGGTTGGTTGGTTTTGCGGCATGTCAACTCTTGTTGGGTTATTTTCAGTTTAACAATTATAGTCTCTAATTATATATAGCACAAAATGATATAGTTAATATTTCTAACTTAATTGTAATATTAATGTTTTAAGAGCCAATGTATTAATATTTCTCTGAATTTTTTAGATGAGGCTTGATAATTAGTATTATTTATATTATTCGGACTGTTGTTCTCATCTTCATTGTTATTTGTACTAACCTATTTGTACTAAACCTATTTTCGTCATACAATGTGTGATAGCACGTGCGATACCCTGCCCTCATCAGCTGCCAACTAGGAGTGATAACACAGTTTCGGTAGCTAAGGCAGTACTGCCACTTCCTTGCGCTACCAAGCAGCTTTCGCCACCGGACAGGGTATTAAAAAAAATGCAGAGAAGAGATTATATGATCCGTTCATCGGAGATGTTTTGTTATCAGTTTGTTATTTAAAAACGCGTTTGTTTTCGGCCGTTGAGTTGATTACGCGATTGCAGATGTTACGTAACAACACGGGAATGATGATTCCGCGCACGTATCATTTGAGCTGAAGACTTTTAAACCTCGACCAGATCCAGCTAGATGCATTTTGCACCGTGGTTTGAAGACGATGTGAGACAATTTTCAAACAGTGGCCAGTGAGTCCTATTTTTGAAAGAAACGAAATGACTGAGTGTCCTAGAAATCCACGACACCCAACCTAACCCTAACCCCTAACAAACAATCTAAAGGTAATATGGTCCTAAAATTTGTATAACTAGAAATTGAGAACACCTAAATGAAACTTGTTTTTAAAATCAAACTTTACATCCATTATGTCACCCCAAAGGGGCCACCTGTTGGCCGTGGGTGGCGACCCGTGATGCTTAAGGATAGAACCCAGGTGGCTAAGCAGTCTATGACTTGCAATACTCCCTTTTGGCCCTTTCTTGTGCTAGACGGACGGTCGGAGAGGCCCCCTCCGATCAATCGGCTGGTCACGTCAAGCCCTAGCACCTATATGATTTTCCCAACCCTATTGCCCTTACGGCAAGCCCCAACCCCTTTTTATCATATGGGTGGTAGAAGGCAGTGGTTGCGGGTCTACATGTCCTGGGAATGACGTTAAACTCTATCTGATAGTGAGGTTTCAGTTTTGGAGGTTTGGGGAATGTGGAGTACCCCTTCATCACCATTGCTCCCTGGTCCACTTTGACCCGGAGTGGTAGTACCTGTTAGGGTCCCATCTATGGGTTGAATAGAAAAATGTGTTTAGAAAAAAATTAAGAATGACTTTATTTCAAAACTAATCGGCATTAAATGACCCACTGAGGTTGATATGCCGTAAAACAAACCAAACCAAACCAAACCAGTATCTCATTATAATGGAGACTCTGTGTCTGTCTGTCTATGATGTGCTAAAAAAGTAACTTTATATATATATATATACCTGTCTGTGGAAGAATTTGAGTCCAACCGAATTAAACACCAAAAATTGAAGCGGGGTATTAGAAAGTGTAATTTTCAGTCTAGCAACATTCAAAGTGAAGAAGTTCTAACATGTAGTTTATGTGGAAGAGTATGTCTCTTCAGGACTGGCCTGGTGAGTCATCTGAGAAAACACAAGGATACAGTGTCAAATGCTACTGGCACTTAACTATGATGATAAGAAAAAACAGGAAATGGTCTTACTCGAACACGAGTTGACAGCCATTTATATATATATATATATATATATATATATATATATATATATATGCCCGAATCTTACTCTTATCTTGAATGTTAATGTAAGTAGTACATTTCTATAGAAATATATGTAATATATTACAGCATACATTATTTCAGCGGGGTGTTCTGAACAAAGACCGAACTCCCCCTCACTCTCTTACACACTTATACACTTGCATATATATCATCATCATCATCATATCGCGCAATTAGCACGGACATCCATGACAATCTCTCGCCCACCTTCCCTGTCATTCATCAACGTTGGGAGCTTCTGTACACAGCAGCCAGCATCCTCACATAGTCGGTCAATGTAGGTCTTGGCTGGGCGGCCCACATTAGCGTGCCCATGTGCTGGCTTCCACAGTAGTACGTCACTTATGAGCTCATTCTTGCTTCTCCAGCAGTGTCCTGCATGCATAGACCGTCTTATTCGGATGGTTTGTGAGATGGTGGTGGTGGGGGGGGGGGCAGGTGGCCATACAGTTGCTTCTTTGTCGGGTATTGCTTCCACGACTTGTTCAAGAATGCTGGCAGCTCCCATCTAGCTTATTCTCAAAGCGCTTCGTTAGGGTCCAAATGGTACAGACATACAGCAGTACCGATATAACCACATCCTGGAAGAATCGTGTCTTTAGTTTGTCAGGGAGATCGAAATATGACTGATAATTTTTATTATATATATATATATATATATATATATATATATATATATATATATATATATGGAGAGAGAGAGAGAGAGAGAGAGAGAGAGAGAGAGAGAGAGAGATATGAAAACTTGAAAGCACATTAATCGTACACTCACGTATATATGTATGTGACAATTTATGTGCTTGCAAGTTTGTATATATATATATATATATATATGTATATATATATATATATATATATATATATCCCAGGGGGCCACCCCCCAGGCAACACCCGTCCCTCGATTTAAAGAGACAGGACTGGGTTTATTGTCCAGTGCCTGAGACGCCCCCTTGAGGGGGAATGCCAACGGGATCAACGCATTTTTTCACCCACCACCATTAAGTCACGGCTTGTGGGTGTTCCCACATTAATAGGGCCTTGTGCCTAACCTGTACATGTGGGATACGTGGTAGATATCAGATATATATATATATATATAATCTATCAAATAAGCTCACGTGCATATACATTCACAAGCAGGGTCACATACGTATGTGTATGTTAGTACAATATCTGTATTTTCAAGCATATATATATATATATATATATATATATATATATACATAATCTCTCTTTTGAACATACATCCTATCACATAGGGGGCCTCTCTGACCGCCCATCTAGCCCAAGATAGGGCCAATACTCCACTTTGCCCCTATCTTGGGCTAGATGAGCGGTCGGAGAGCCCCCCCCCCAATCAATCGGCTGGTCACGTCAAGCCCTAGCACCTATATGATTTTCCCAACCCTATTGCTCTTATGGCAAGCCCCAATCCCTTTTTATCATATGGGTGCTAGAAGGCGGTGGCTGAGGGTCTACATGTCCTGGGAATGACGTTAAACTCTATCTGATGATGATGTTCCAGTTTTGGAGGTTTGGGGAATGTGGAGCACCATTTCATTACCATTGCTCCCTGATTCACTCTGACCCGGAGTGGTAGTACCTGTTAGGGTCCCATCTATGGGTTAAATAGAAAAATGTATTTATAAAAAAATTGTATTATCCATTAAGATTTGATTTATTTGAAAATTTTGTCGGCATTAAATGACCCTCTGAGGTTGATATGCCGTAAAACCAAACCAAACATATATACAGACATGTATAGTTACGTAGGAGTTTATTTATTTACTCACTTGCTCCGCCACAGGTAGGATGTGACACAAGTTTAATTTTTCAATGGAGTAAAGCTGGTTTAAATTAAGATATTTTTCTCCACTTCGGCTGATTGTTACATAATCTATGCGGTTGCATAATCCCCTGTATTTCTAAGGGGACGGCAATTTTCATATCACGGGCGGGACTTTCCATGGAATAACACAGAAAGCCCGCGAAATACGTAAAGTCACGTGGGACCTGGTTTGGGTCCTCAGTTTTCAGTTTAGACGTCAGGCAGAGAAGATGTCCTGCCTTAACTGGAAGTCACACTGCGTACGCGCGCTATGTTAGTCAGATATTTAGTTACATGAAATGTATAGTTAAGTAAATGAAAGCTTAAGCAAATAATATGGTGTTGTGGTTGGTGAATGTCTTGGTAACAAGACTGATCTAGAAGAAGAAATGACTTAAGTGCGACCGACCACCAAGACGAAGAAATGTTAGAAGAGACTGACGCTAGAATAACAGAATATGACAAGAATAATAAAAGTAAGAAAATAAGAAAAGGGTATACAACCCAATTACCTAAGGATAGAGCTCTACTATTTACAATAGCTGGGGTGGGGGAGAAGATGAAGTTAATGTAGCGAAGAAATTAAATCAACGATGCTTGGTTACAGACAGTTACTCGCCTATACGATTTTCAAACCAAGGCGAGAAACTATCATTAACCGAGTAGATATACATGCTCTATCCAAGATATTGAGCACTATTGTATATATAAATATAACACACCATATCATCAATATATATATATATATATATATATATATATATATATATATATAATGGAAAGGTGACTTACCGGTGAATATGGTCACGATGGTTAGATGGTGCAGAATTCAGGAAGGTAAGTCAGCGATATAACAAATACAAAGTGCTCAATACGTTAGTAGAGCAAATTTATTACAATATAGGTACAAGTGAAAACCTACTCGAGTTTCACCATAAGCATCTTCATGGTTAAATCCACTGAATTAATCGAGATACTGATTAATTGCAGTCGACTACTAAGAGTATTTACGGTTTTCGAAGGAGCTCTTATTTCTCCGTAGTTGTAGGCAAATTGTCGGACAAAGAAGGAAGAAAAAAACACCAAAGTAAATGCAGACACTTGTATTGACAAAAATTACATAAAATTGTTGCAAATTTTAATGGTATTTGCTACAGACTTATCTGAGTTAGTAATTTTCTTGGAGTAATGGTGATAACAGGGTATTCTTTTCGTCGGTAGGAAATGTTGATAAGACGCTTCGTCTCGGTAGTTTATCGTCCTTCAGTAAGTGTGCTATTGTACCTGCCTTTTAACGTATGCTGGTACAATGCCTTAGAAGTGAGCTGTTTGTAGAGTTCTGTGATAAGTGAGCATTGGTTTGGGCTTGGTAATGAGAGCTTGGTGTTTTACGTCTCTCCTCCAATACTGTTTTTCTATAAGTAAGACTTGGTTTGGGGCTAAGTGATGAATGAAGTGTAGGGACCGCTATTTACGCGACTACCCTCAGTGAGTACTCCTTGATAAGTAGATCCTGCTTTTGGGCTAAGTGAGAGAACGTTAGTTTTTATGTCTCTCCTCCAGTAACTGCTTTCGATAAGTAAGCCCTGTTTTTGGCTAAGTGATGAATGAAGTGTAGGGACCGCGGTTTACGCGACTACCCTCAGTGGGTGCTCCGTGATAAGTAGGCCCTGTTTGGGCTATGTAATGAGAGCGATTGTTTTTACGTCTCTCGTTAGTAACGGCTCCCTGATAAGTGAAGTTTTTGGTATTGGCACCAACATACGATGATGGCGATTCGCCCCCTAGCGGCAGGGAGAGATAATTGGTTATGGAATTTCCAATACTACACGTGTATATATACACGTCTATATATATATATATATATATATATATATATATATATATATAGTTGGCATCCTTCAGTCTATTGAAGACGATGGCATAGTGTCCACTTTTTATCTGCAACTGCGTGAGTGGCTAATCAGACCAATTTTTGAATGGCAATCTCTGGGGCAGTGATTGCAAACAAACAATGATGCTTGCTGGGGTTGCTGTTGTCTCTCCTTCCTTCTGGCTCTCTTTTCTGTGGTGGCTTCTTTCCTCTCTTTTTCACTCCTTTTCGTTCCTTGTTTGACGAGGAGGTGCCAGGTCGTACAGTCTTCTTCATAAGCCTCCCATGTGTTGATATCGATGTGGCATGACTTGCAGACATCTTTAAAGCGCAGGCGTGGTCTCCCTACCGGTCGGGTGCCCTCTACTAACACACCATATATATATATATATATATATATATTATATATATATATAGAGAGAGAGAGAGAGAGAGAGAAGAGAGAGAGAGATTTTTTTAAATTTGAGATGAAACAAAGAAATCACAGTGCTCAACTACAAATTTGTAGGAGCTTTATTTATTTATTTGTTGAATTTTTTAAAAATATAATTGTTTTCCATGGGCAACTTCCCAAGTTTCAGGCTATTTTGCCATCATCAGGTTGCTAATAATTCTTTTAGTGTTTATGCGAAGACATATTGCGAAAATTACTGGACTTTACCATCAGAAAATTTGAAAATACATACGTCTTTTAACATATGAAGTTGATCAAAAAAATTCCAAATAAGAGCCAAATTTCATAAGATTAAAGGGAGATAACTTTGTGAGCATTTTTAAAAAAATGCAGAAATTGAAAAATTCAAAAATATCCAAGGCATAAAGAGCGTCCACAATAATCAACCGACGTAATTTACAGTCCAAAAACATAACAGCAAGAAATGTCTTCGCATAAAAACCAGAAGAATTATTAGCAAACTGATGATGGCAAAATAGCATGAAACCTGGGTAGTTGCCTATGGAAAACAGTTATATTTTAAAAATTCAACAAATAAATATATATATATATATATATATATATATATATATATATTCTCATACACGAACGTGGGTGTGTGTGTGTGTACAGTAGTAAGTTTTTGTGTGTGTGTATATATGCGTGTGTGCAAAATGTTCCTTTAAGTTTTGAATATCTATATATACATAACATAAAGATATATCTATTAATAATGGAGATTCGCTTCCAGTTTTTGTCTGTAACAAAAACTACGTTACACTACCCAAATCGTCATAACATAGAATAAATACACTCAAAATTTGAACATGCAATGTTAGACAGTCCTCATTGGTTTTTTTAAACAAGTTTTAATAAATACATACCTGGTATTATCTATCTATATATAGTTTGTTTTATTTTGATATACATATAAAGTTATCAGAAATAAGTTTCCATTTCAATTTTTTAAATTTTTTACTCCTTTAATAAATTGATTTTATTTTTTACTCCTTTAATAAATTTGATGATTTTACTTTACTTATGATACAAACTCTCTGATATTAAATTTTCAAGTCCCATAACCTCAGGCAATATTTAGTTTACGTCGCCCAGAGGGCGTTTTTTATTTTTCTAGTATACATAATGATATTTAAAAAAAATTGCAGAGAGAGAGAGAGAGAGAGAGAGAGAGAGAGAGAGAGAGAGAGAGAGAGAGAGACTAACACTAGCATTCGTTCACGTTTATATTTAAAAAATTATATGGTTCTCCGCGAAGTGTACGATAAAAAAACTCAACTTTTTTCTTCTATTCCCATCTTCTGTCTTTAGTATTTTTTATTTATGCAGAAAATAGTATCAATCACATATGTACACACCGATATTTTGCACCCCAAACTTGAAAAAAAATCAGTCCCATAACCTCAGGTAATATTTAGTTTACGTCGCCCAGAGGGCGTTTTTTTATTTAGCTAGTATACATAATGATATAAAAAAATTTGCAGAGAGAGAGAGAGGAGAGAGAGGAGAGAGAGAGAGAGAGAGAGAGAGAGAGAGCATTCGTTCACGTTTATATTTAAACAATTATATACGTAAGTATTCCATGGGTACCAGTATGTATCTGTGGGTGTTGATAGCTGAATGTATTGGGGGCGTGTTTGCTAGCAAACGTATGAATGTGTTCAAAGTATACGCAGAGAGAGAGAGAGAGGGGGTGGAGAGAGGTAGAGACATAAAGAGGGGGAGTGTGTGTGAGAGAGAGAGAAAGAGAGCGAGAGAGAGCGAGAGAGAGAGAGGGGGAGTGAGCAATAGTAATACATGTTCTTTTATTGACGTCACAGCAACCGGCCCACTTCCCAAACCGTCCGGGAATCATAGATCGATACAGTGATGACGTCAGAGACGCGGCGGCCATCTCTTTTTCTCCCGGCTTTTTTTTTACCGCCCCCACCCCCCGCCTCCCCCGTCATCCACTTCATATTGTCATCATCTCCTACGATCCATTCACTGACTCCCTCTTTCAGAATGAGGATACCTTTTCACTTACCTCTTCTCTTCCTCATCTTGTTTCTCTCCACCGTTTCACCTTTGACCTTGCCTCCAATCACTCCTTTCTGCCGTGTTTATTGTCTGTGTAGCACTCATCTTCATTCAATACACAATTATTACTGTTTACTCTCCCTACCACTTCGTCTTTCTCTTTCATTGTTATTAATCTTTCTTTTCTCTGTCCTTTCTTTCTTTCTTTCTTTTGTTTTATTTATTATTTCTTTGTTCTTTCTTTCTCTTCTTTCTTTCTCTCTTTCATTCTTTTTTTCTTTCTTTTTTTTCTATTGCATTTATTTTACATTTCTTTCTGTTCTTCTTCTTTTTTTTTGCTTTTTCTTTCTTTTTTTCGGGTGTTTTTCTTTCTTTCTTTCTTTCTTTCTTTCTTTCCGTGTGTTTTTCTTTCTTTCTTTCTTCCTTTCTTTTCATGTGTTTTTCTTTCTTTCTTTTTCTTTCTTTCTTACTTTCCACGTGTTTTTCTTTCTTTCTTTCTTTCTTTCCACGCGTCTTTCTTTCTTTCCACGGGTTTCTTTCTTTCTTTCTTTCTTTCTTTTTTTCTTTCTTTCTTTTCTTTCTTCTTCTTTCTTTCTTTCTTTTGTCTTTCTTTTCCACGTGTTTTTCTTTCTTTCTTTCTTTCTTTTCTTACTTTCCACGTGTTTTTCTTTCTTTCTTTCTTTTTTTCTTTCTTTCCGTGTGTTTTTCTTTCTTTCTTCTTCCTTTCTTTTCTTGTGTTTTTCTTTCTTTTTTCTTTCTTTCTTTCTTTCCACTTGTCTTTCTTTCTTTCCACGGTTTTTTTTCTTTTTCTTTCATTTTTCTTTCTTTCATTCCACGTGTTTTTCTTCTTTCTTTCTTCTTTTCTTCTTTCTTCTTTTTTCATGTGTTTTTTCTTTTCTTTCTTTCTTCTTTCTTTCCTCCTTTTTCTTCTTCTTTCTTTCTTTTCTTTCTTTTCTTTCTTTCCACGTGTTTTTCTTTCTTTCTTTCTTTCTTTCTTTCTTTCCTCCTGTTTTTTCTTTCTTTCTTTCCACGTGTTTTCTTTCTTTCTTTCTTTCTTTCTTCTTTCCACGTGTTTTCTTTATTTCTTTCTTTCTTTCCGTGTGTTTACTTTCTTTCTTTCAACCTTTCTTTCCACGTGTCTTTCTTTCTTTCTTCTTTCTTTTCTTTTCACGTGTTTTTCTTTCTTTCTTTCTTTCCAGCTTTCTTTCTTACGTGTTTTCTTTCTTTCTTTCTTTCTTTCTTCCGTGTTTTTCTTTCTTTCTTTCCACGTGTTTTTCTTTCTTTCTTTCTTTCTTTCTTTCTTTCTTTCCATGTGTTTTCTTTCTTTCTTTCTTTCTTTCTTTCCTTCCACCTTTCTTTCCACGTGTTTTTCTTTCTTCTTTCTTTCTTTCTTTCTTTCCGTGTTTTTCTTTCTTTCTTTCTTTCTTCTTTCTTTCTTTCTTCTTTTCTTCTTTTTTTTTTCTTTCTTTCTTTCTTTTTTCTTCTTTCTTTCCATGTGTTTTTCTTTCTTTCTTTCTTTCTTCTTTCTTTCCGTGTTTTTCTTTCTTTCTTTCTTTCTTTCTTCTTTCCACGTGTTTTTCTTTCTTTCTTTCTTTCTTTCTTTCTTTCCGTGTTTTCTTTCTTCTTTCTTTCTTTCTTTCCATGTGTTTTTCTTCTTTCTTTCTTTCTTTCTTTTCCGTGTTTTTCTTTATTTCTTTCTTTCTTTCTTTCTTCCTGTGTTTTTCTTTCTTTCTTTCTTTCTTTCTTTCCGTGTTTTCTTCTTTCTTCTTTCTTCTTTCCACGTGTCTTTCTTTCTTTCTTTCTTTCTTTCTTTCTTTCCGTGTTTTTCTTTTTCTTTCTTTCTTTCTTTCCATGTGTTTTCTTTCTTCTTTCTTTCTTCTTCCTTTTTTCTTTCTTCTTCTTTCTTTCTTTCTTTCTTTCTTTCTTTCTTTCTTTCTTTCTTTCTTTCTTCTTTCCATTGTTTTTCTTTCTTTCTTTCTTTCTTTCTTTCTTTCCGTGTCTTTCTTTCTTTCTTTCTTTCTTTTTCTTTCCACGTGTTTTTCTTTCTTTCTTTCTTTCTTTCTTTCTTTCCGTGTTTTTCTTTCTTTCTTTCTTTTTTTCTTTTTTTCTTTTCGTGTTTTTCTTTCTTTCTTTCTTTCTTTCTTTCTTTCCACGTGTTAAATAGCCAATTCTGCTCCACTATTTCCCCATAGTTCTGGACAGTTCTAACGCTTTATTGTCACGCTACACTGACTTTACTTTTTATTCACACACTTTCTTCCATCCTCTACAGAGAAAAATCACCCTTAATATCATCCTAAACTGCATGTGTTTGTGAAGTTTTTAAAAGTAAAGTCATCGGGTTGGCCTAATGTCGATATCAGCCAGGCAGCGAAGGAGTATATCTCCTATTCACTAGCGCTAGACCAAGGAGATTATTTTAGCATCTGAGGTGGGGTGCCACACCTACCATCAGCTCCTCATTTTACCACACAGATCCCGGTGCTACTCATACGCTGAGTTGGCAAGGACCGGTATCGAACCAGGAAACCTTATGGTTCCTAGTCGAGGAAGTTTTTAGTCACCTTTTTCCTGCTAATATTCCAAGATCCACCCTAACCGGGGTGGGCTTAGAACCTGCTCTGATCCCATCTGCGGATCAAATCGGCGGGTTGGGGGGGGGGGGGTATTGGAGTCATTAAATTTTTTGAAAAAAGAAAAATAATTCTTTTCATAATATTTTCTATAAATGCATGGTTAGGAATCGGTTTATAGCAATAAATTGCTTTAATCTCGCGAAAATACTGGTTTTGCGGCTATTCAAAATGGCAGAAAATCATGGGTATGTCATCAGAAAGTGTAAATCCTATGGAATTTAGTGAAGATTGTGTGATGTTTACGAAGAGTATTTAGTCAAAAAGGTGTTTACAAATCAACTAAAGATAGGTTTTCCACATCATTTCCGTGTCAAAAAGATTGTCCATGGAGTGGAAACCCACTGACTCTGAAGGTCATGTAAGCAATCTCCTGGGACATGAAAGAACCCACCACTATTGAATTCTGTGTGGTTTGTCTTGTTTTACGGCATATCAACCTCAGTGGGTCATTTAATGCCGATAAAGTTTTGAAATAAATCAATTCTTAATGGATAATACAATCTTTTTATAAATACATTGTTCTATTTAACCCATAAATGGGACCCTAACAGGTACTACCACTCCGAGTCAGAGTGAACCAGGGAACTGGTGATGAAGGGGTGCTCCACATTCCCCAAACCTCCAGCACTGGAACCTCACCATCAGATAGAGTTTAACGTCATTCCCAGGACATGTAGACCCGCAGCCACCGCCTTCAAGCACCCATATGATAAAAAGGGGTTGGGGCTTGCCATAAGGCAATAGGGTTGGGATAATCATATAGGTGCTAGGGCTTGACGTGACCGCCCGTCTAGCCCAAGTTAGGGCCAAAGTGGAGTATTGCATGTCATGAACTGCTCATACACCTGGGCTCTATCCTTAAGCATCATGGGTCGCCACCCACGACCAACAGGTGGCCCCATTTGGGGAGTCTTATCCCTCTGCAGAGGTGCAGTCGGTGCATTCTAACGCCCCAGCCGACAGGGCGGCTATTGAGTTCTGTGTTCAACTGTAAACAGTGCTTCCTATTGGCAACACCTTAGGCAGAATTCTATTTAGCCATTGAATGACCCCGTGTTGGAATATTTTATAATATATATATTTACCGACCCCTCCGCATGAGCAGGACACAACACAAGGTCAATTTCTTAAGCGGAGTTTAACAGGTTTGAATTCAGAGTTTTCCTTCTCCTAGACTGGTTACTTAGCCATGATTAAAGAGCCCAGTCTATCCTGCTATTCATCCATAGCTGGAGGGAGATTGGATTCATACCTTTCCCAAGGGTATTAGCGCTAAGTGAAATGCAATTACCATGTCCAGGATTTGAACTCTGGGCGACGAGTCCATTTCCCATGACTTTAACCATTACACCGCGCGCTTCCTTTTTGTAATATTTTGTAATACAAGGTGTGCTCCAATTCCCCACCTGTATTTATAGACTAGCCGAGGTCACGTGGTTTATACCCCCGGCCAATCATCAGCCATAATGCGTGGCTGATTCACTACTTAAACACTGATACTTGCCACAGTTCACTTGCAATCATTGAGGAGGAACTATGCAAATTATTTGTATTAATAGTAGTTACTTGAAGTTATAATTGTTTACAAAGGAACCGGGGTTCTTCTTATATTTCTGTATATGAGTCAAATAAATGTCTCTTAAAATTATTAGTACTAGATAGGAATACTTTAAACCATATAACTGTCCAAATTATTTGTATCAAGAGTACTTACTTGAACTTAGTTACTTGAAACCATAATATTGCTTTTAAAAAACTGCCTTCGGCAATTAATAACCAAACAAGGGTTGACATGCCGTAAAATCAACCAACCAATTTATAATAGCTAATATTATGTACCCTTTCTCGTCAGGTATATAAACGGGAGTGTTCTTGTGTGATATATATATATATATATATATATATATATTATATATAGAGAGAGAGAGAGAGAGAGAGAGAGAGAGAGAGAGAGAGAGTTTTATACTTTGCTTGATGCATTGTGTATATATTGGTTTGGAGGTTGATTTTGAAGGCTATCACAATGCAGGTGTAAAGAAAAAATAATAATGTAACAATGGTGTTGTGTGTTAACCTGTATTTTATTCTTGAATTTTAGAAATGCCATAACAAGACGACTTCAGTTCCAGTGATCTTCTGAAAAAGAGATATTATCTCGAAAATTCAAGAATAAAATACAGATTAACACACAACACCATTGTTACCTTATTATTTTTTCTTTACACCTGCATTGTGATAGCCTTTAAAATCAACCTCCAAACCCATATATATATCTAGTGGCGGAAATTGTGGTATGCACTGCTGATGAGACCAAAGGAGGTCGAAACAGCTGTCCAGTGCTCCAGATGTCGCAAATGGTGTTTGCCGAGTTGTTTGGTCGTGGTAATATGATTCAAAATTATCAATTATATATATAATTCCTCTATCAAAATTCAATATATACCCTTTGCCTATTAGGTTGCGTTCTGTGGATTCAGTCCCCGAATTGGGAAGTCGTTGTCCCAGAGGTGCCCTTGCCCTCTGTAATCCTACGATGGGATACATGGCAATATAGGTTAGGTGGCTGCGCATTTAGAATTAATGTTACCATTGACTAGATGATTTGGCATTCTCCGTTTGTGGCATGGGCTGGTGGCCCAGTGTGTTGAGTCCCCGCTCTTCACGCTGTGGTTCGCTGGTTCAATCTCTAGTGGCGGAGATTGTGGTATGCACTGCTGATGAGACCAAAGGGGGTCGAAACAGCTGTCCAGTGCTCCGGATGTCGCAAATGGTGTTTGCCGAGTTGTCTGGTCGTGGTAATATGATTCAAAATTATCAATTATATATATATATATATATATATATATATATATATATATATATATATCGGGCTTCGCCATTTCAAACACATCGTTTGAACACTTCATACTGTCGTGCTATAAGTCACCCAAAAAGTGCGAAATACATATCAGTTTAAAATAAAGGAGAAATTCTGGGGAAGCCTGCTACTGTAATGGTCAGAGTGTCAACCTGTCAGCCTGACAGGTAGGGTTCGAATCACACACAAAGCACTGCCCTGTCAATAGCTCTGCTGATGAGATCGACTTTTTCTCGATTTGTTTACGCTTTACATTTAAACTGATATGCACGTCTAATTCATTTAATTATAATTAATTAATTAACAAATTAGGTATGACTTTAATTAAGCACATAATCTCCCCCCCCACCCAAAAAAAAGTATATATATATAGAGAGAGAGGGCGAGAGAGAGAGAGAGAGAGATAGAGAGAGAATAGAGACATTAGAGTGAGAGAGAGAGATACAGAGTCGTCTAACTTATTTGCATTTCTTCATTCTATCCTCTTCCTTTCGGCCATTTCTGATCGTCTAGTCGCCATCTTTACTTCTATCTGATATGATCATCTAGATTCTTCTTGTCTTCTTCTAACTAAGGGTCTCTTTCGGGGCTAGTTCTTTTAAAGCCATGTAAATAATTAACAAGACTTTGTTTGTATTTGATCAAAGATTTATTGCCCATTTTCACCGCGCAGGTATGAGTTCAACCCCGCAGTCGAACGTCTGCTCTGCGTCGCATTTAGGCTGAAACTGGTTACCTAACTAGCTATCACGTGACTTGCGAAATTCCAGCCTTTGGAGTCAAAGTTCCCAAACGGTCTGTATTTTCCCACTTGGGCCATTTACATTCTCGCTACAGGGCTTGTCAATTATGCAACACTAATTCATAATAAAGAAATGATTCTAATTAACTGAATAGAATGTCAATTGGGTTAGAGTGTTGCATAATTTTATGGTGGCGTAGGGCTTTTGACAAGCCCTGTGTTACATAATTATGGATCCCTAATATCTTTTTAAGGTAGTATAGAAATCCTTATGGCGATCAGTAGAGCTGATGGCCTTGAGAGTGAGTGACAGCGTTTGACCTCACTCTGACCTTGCGGTCTGGGGATGATCGTGAGAACTGGAAGACGATAGAAAGCCCCCTTCCGGTTTAAGGATACTAAGTAAGTAACTTAGTCAGTTAGAGAGTTAGGACTTAGAAGCGAAGCTAGCAAGATGTGAGACTCACTGCGTGATTGTCTGGTCTGGGGTTCTACGAATAAAGTAACATCAAAAGTAAATCGAAGTCTTGTTGTTATTACTAAAAGCTAGCAATAGCATAAGGCTTCTGATAAGAAATGATAATGATCCCCCAGCAGAAACCAGACCCGGAATCCCCAATAGAAGACCAGACGAGACCTTGGAAGATATACCGGACCTAGATAGAAGATATACCAGATCCGGCCAGAAGACTAGACGACCAGAATAAGACGTAGGGGAGTATATAACGTATAGATATTTAGTGCCGCCCAAGAAAAGGCACTACGTAACAGATATATCTATTTGGTACCGTGACGCCGCCGCTACGTTACACCTGTAGCGAGACTATTCAGAGGATGGAAAAATACCAGTAACGGTTAATGGTCCCCAACTGACCCCAGATGCGAGAATCTCGCGAGTCACGTGATATAGAGTTAGGTAGTGAGTTTCAACCAAAATGACATGCAGGAACAGACGTGTTCTGCGGGGTTGAACTCAAAACTGCGCGGTGAAAATGGGCAGTAAAATAAAGCTTTGATCAAAGACAAACAAGTCTTGTTAGTTAATTGCATTACTTGAAAAGAAGCCCTTAGTTAGAAAATGAAGCAGCAATAAGCTAGAAGGCCATACACGGCGACCGGCCAAACGATAGAAATAAATAAAGGAAACGGCCCTAGACGATGAAAGATGGCCGACAGGAAGAAGATAGAAAGTAACAAGCAAGTAAGTCAACACTGTATCTCTGTATCTGTATCTCTGTCTCTGTCTCTGTCTCTGTCTCTCTCTCTCTCTCTAGATGCCCCTCTCTCTATCACTCAAGAACTCGTGCTTGTATACCCGCAATGGTTATATAACGGGAGGCATTTGGTGTAATGGTTATCGTTGTGGGAAATGGATACGGCGAGACGAGTTCAGATTCTGGAGACAGCTATTTGCGATTCACATAGCGCTAAAACCCTTTGGAAAAGTACGAATACAACTATTCTCCCTCCAGCTATGTGTAAATAGTAGGGCAGATTGGGCTCTTTAACCTTGGTTAGGCAACCAGACTAGGAGAAGGAAAACTGAATTCAAACCAAAGGGGCCCCCTTTTCATTAGTCAAATCTATTTTTAGAGCTTCTTCTTCCCCCCCCCCTCGTCATCTTCTTATGCTATTTCAATAAGTTCTGTAAACAGGAGGTCATCAAATATCTATAGTCTACCATAGGTGAGAGGTAAGTGATTATTCACCAACAGGCATATAAATATGGATGGACGTCCATTCACATAATGTGGTTATTCACAAAAATATTATATATATATATATATATATATATATATATATATATATCACTCTCTATCTCTATCTCTCCCTCTCTCTGGTTGTCTGTTTTTCTGTCGCCCTTTCTCCCCCCCTCTCTCTCTCTCTCTCTCTCTCTCTCTCTTTGTGTGTCTCTGTTTGTCTGTCTGTCTCCCTTCCTCCCTCTCCCCCTCTCTCTGTCTGTCTCCCTTCCCCCCTCTCTCTCTCTCTCTCTCTCTCTTTCTCTCTCTCTGCTTGTCTGTCTGTCTGTCTCTTTTCTCCCTCCTCTCTCAGTATCTCTCTATCCCTCCCCTCTCTCTGATTGTGTCTCTCTCTGCTTGTCTGTCTGTCTGTCTCCCTTCCTCCTACTCCCCCTCCCTGTCTGTCTGTCTGTCTGTCTCTCTGCTTGTCTGTCTGTCTGTCTGTCTCTGTCTCTGTCTGTCTCTCTCTCTTTCTCTCTGCTTGTCTGTCTGTCTGTCTCCCTTTCTTTCCCCTCTCCCTCTGCTTGTCTGTCTGTCTGTCTGTCTCCATTTTTCCTCCCTCTCTCTTTCTCTCTGTGTGTATCTCTCTCTCTCTCTCTCTCTCTCTCTCTCTCTCTCTGCTTGTCTGTTTGTCTTCCTCTCTCCTCTCTCTCTTCTCTCTCCACCCTCTCTCTTCCCTTAAGATAGAACAAAAAGGACAAGAAAGATATCAAAAGAAATGTCTCTGAAAGATGGACGTGTAGCTGAACAATTAATTGACCGTGCGCATGCGTATTTAAGTGTGTGACGGAAGGTTGAGCGAACTGGGTAAATGTCGTAGTGGCGGGAAGCAATAGAACTGAAAGAGTTTCGCGACACGTTATTGATTTCTTGATTTAATTCCATCGATGGATATAAACAAACATGACCACAACAAAGAATTCAGCACAATGGGGTGGTCGGTCCGTCGGTCCGTCGGTCCAGTCACACTTCAAAGAAGTCACGTGATTATTAGCAGATTTTTTTTTTATGACGCGGGATTTAATTGTGTGTAAAAACTCGTGTTCGCGTATTCTCCTGCGGTACCGTCGTTGCCAAACTGTTTTGGTTCTTATCTTTCCTTTGGACCACAACGGCTGTGTGGAGAGGGGGGATCTGCTGCTTGGGCAACAGCTCATCCTCCAAAACAACCTGACCAGACTACGTAGTTTCCACTACAAAAAAAATGGTGAGGACACTTCAAGGCATGTGCCGACACAACACGTGAAGTGGCAGTTACCAGTGATAAGCTCATCTAATTGGCGAAGGAATTCAAAAATTGGTCTGATCAGCCACTCACGCAGTTGCAGGTAAAAAAAAAGAAAAGAAAATGGACACCCCGCCATCGTCTTTAGTAGACGCAAGGATACCAACACACATCTATAATTAAGTAACTCAATGATTTAAAAAAAAAAAAAAAACACATTCGTTTTGTACAACAAATATCTATTTTTCGACCATGTCTCTTTTTTGTCATTACACTTAATCCATCGTCTCCCTATAGATCACACAGATCAAAAGTTTCACAGTCTTCCTCTTGTCTTGTGGCAACACTCGCCCAGGATGGGTTGAGCTGGCTCCATCCGTTCAAAGTATGGAAATAGGAACAACGCAAGCGATCATCAACGCCCTGCATGCAGAGACTCTTCTTTGCCGCAGATTATCCAGTAGACACAGGGACGAGAGGACCAAAAGAAACCGTCAGTTTCCAGTGTACCGTCTTCTTCTTGTCTTGTGGCAATACTCACCCGATGTGGGTCGAGCCGGCTCCATCCATATAAAGATGGATCATCATGGCAATAGGAATTATACAAGCAATCCTCAAAACCCTGCATTCCTCTTGGAATTTTCACCAGAGTCCCTTCGGCTGAGTTTTGATTCTAATACCATTGGGTGCCAGACCTGACCGACTTGGCTGGCCCTGCCAGGAACTAAAGTTCCCGAAGGCATGGCTCTGATACTACCGCTTTTACACCGCCCTGTCATGGTGAGGAGGGGTTGGATTTTAGAAAAAAAGTGCAAGATGGTCGTTGAGTGAAGAGCTTCTTCCGCCAGGTTACAGGTCTTGTTTTTCGTCTTAACCATCCCCACCCCACCAGACAAAATCAGATTTTGCACAGGGCGTCTTTCCAATCAAAATTTAGCTATTAACTATGCCAGACTACGTCCGCTCAGTCGGAATTTCTGACTGCTACTGATCTAAAAACTAAAACTTATCTCTCACGCCTCTACTGGCGCTCTTCCGGAAGAGTCAAGCGGAATGTCACCACAAATCAACCATAACCCTAACGGTTAGGTAATTTTCTACAAAATACCCGTTCTTTTGAATCTAACGAACTTTGATTCACAATTTATCTAACTTCAGTATATGATTCATGAGCTACCTATGAATTATGTAACACAAGCGCAAGAGGTTTTTAGCATTTTGCATATATATCTATATTTTTATGCTAAAGCTGAGTAAATCAATGATTATTTCCTAACGGCTATTTTTTTTCAATTTAGTTTAATGACACAAAATACATCCCAAAATATTCCATAGTTTTGGGATTAAGTTATGTTTGAAACAAATTCCATTTTAATTGGATCTAATTAGTCGTATTTTGCAATTAAATAAAAAAACTGACCATTCTCTTACTCACATTCTGCCTTTCACTCCCCCTCTCTCCCTCTCTCTCTCTCTCTCTCTCTATATATATATATATATATATATATATATATATATATACATTTATTAATTACTCCTTTTATATATGTTAGTTTTCTGTGTGAGTGAGTGTAGAGAGAGGGATTGGAGTGTATGTCTGTCTGTCTGTGTGTGTGTGTGTGTGTGTGTGTGAGAGAGAGAGAGAGAGAGAGAGAGAGAGAGAGTTATTTAACTTCCCACTTTATTTGTATGTTAATTTTCAGTAGCTAAGGGCGTGGAAACAGCACCCCACAAGGAAGCAGATGTATGGCCACCTGTCCCCCTATCTCACAAACCATCCAAGTGAGACGGACAAGGCATGCTGGACACTGCTGGAGAAGCAAGTATGAGCTCATAAGCGACGTCCTCCTATGAAAGCCAAGACATGGACATGCTAGTGTGGGTTGCCCACCAAGAACCTGCATTGACCAACTATGCGAGGATGCTGGTTGCTGCACAGAAGACCTCCCAGGGGAAATGAATGATAGGGAGAGTTGGCGAGAGATTGTCATGGATATCCTTGCTAATTGCGCGACATGATAATGATGAAGGACTGGCTTATATATGTTGGAATTTTTCTTAGATATAAGGCGTGTGCCAGACGTTCACCTCTACTTATAGACTCGCCTATAAACACGTGACCTGGGAAAGATTCCTATTGTCCAATCACTGGCAGTGCTGCTGCTGCTGTTGTTGTATTTATACTAGCCTGATTCTTAATCTTAGATCATTGGTACTTGGATCTTCTTGGACGTCTGACCTAAAAGAAACAATACCACAGGACTTATTGACTTACTTACTTATTTACTTTCTGTTGTACCGGCCGTTCCTACAGTGGAGAATATACACCGGTTCTCACTATAAATAGTGAGACACCGAGTGAAAAGGTTGTACTGTTACCGTTTAGCAGCAAGCTAGCCGTTCTTGTACCTTATTGTAAATACACTTGTCTCATTTTACCCTACCTCGACTTGACTTCTTTTTTTACTGTTGAACTAACATCACAACACTTTCTTTTACAACTGGCCAAGGATGGCGGCCAGATACTTAACAATATATAACATACAAATAAGTGGGAATGTAAATCTACCTTTCACACTCTCCAATCTCTCTCTCTTAGTCCTCCAAGGCTAGATAACAATTATGTCCTACTAATTGATGGAAATGAGGGACCAGAAGAGATGAATTCATTCACATTCATTCCACAAGATGAACATTAGGCAAACAACCTCAACCGGAATTTGAACTCGAATCGCTGATTCCACTTTAGGCCACACCACGCAAGTTCATGAAACGAATGATGGTTTGAAAGCACCAAGTCTGAAGAATATCCTGCAAGTGGAATAATTTCCTATTCCAGTTGCATGTGCATTTGGCAATGGATTTGCAACTGGGGGTGGGGTGGGGTGGGTTTGCAATGTTATCATGCGGTAAAATTGTCGATTGAAAAGGATCGTTTCTCCTTCAACCCTTTTTCCAAACAATTGTACATTAACTCTTTGCCCAGGTACCAACAATAATCTTATTCTCTTTATGTCTATATATCTTTCTACTTTAGTCAATTTCTTTCTTTCTTTCTTTCTTTCTTTCTTTCTTTCAATTTCTTTCTTTCTATATATCTATCTATCCATCTATCTATCTCACTTTATTTGCATCTATTTATCTATCTCATTCTGTTCATGTCTATATATCTTTCTATTTCACTCGATTTCTTTCTTTCTTTCTTTCTTTCTATCTTTCTTTCTTTCTATCTTTCTTTCTATTTCAGTTTATTTATATCTATTTATTTATCTCATTCTGGTCATGTTTATATATCTTTCTATTTCACTCGATTTCTTTCTTTCTTTCTTTCTTTCTATCTTTCTTTCTTTCTATCTTTCTTTCTATTTCAGTTTATTTATATCTATTTATTTATCTCATTCTGGACATGTCTATATATCTTTCTATTTCAGTCTATTTCTTTCTTTCTTTCTTTTTTTCTATCTATCTATCTATCTATCTATCTAAGTGTATTTGTATCTATCTATCAATCTCATTCTCTTCATTTCTATATATATTTCTATTTCAGTCTTTTTCTTTCTTTCTTTCTTTCTATCTATCTATCTATCTATCTATCTATCTATCTATTTAAGTCTATTTGCATCTATCTATCTCATTCCATTCATATCTATATATCTTGCTATTTTAGTCTATTTCTTTCTTTCTTTCTTTCTTTCTTTCTTTCTATTTATAAATCTAAGTCTATTTGCATCTTTCTATTTCATTCTGTACGCATCAGTCTAATCCATTCTATTAATATGTATGTAAGAATGTATGTATGTATGTATCTTAATGTTAATATGGCGCTACTGGTACTATGTAACCCCGTACTACCTGTCTCATAGTCGGGTTTTTGGCGACTAAACCGGTTACCCCACCAAGCCTATCTGGTGAGGAGGATGGCTAGACATCCAGCAGGACGAAAAACAAAACCTGTCAAAGGGCGGCCATCTAGCAAATAACATACGCGGGACGTAGAAATACTTGGATTGGTATCCAGGCGCGTAGCAAAACCACCGGGAGAGATGCATTCTTCAGCCTTGTCAAGGCAAGTGTCTAGGAGAAGGAAAACTCCAAAATTTAACCTGTGGCGGCTGCTGCAGCCAATGATGTTGACTTGTTCTTCTTTTTGGCTTAAATGTGGCAGTCACTTAGAGAGTGGGATTGGTTCTGTGCAAAGTCTTTCATCACTTAAAAAAGCTTCAGGCACAGGCATTTCTTGATATGCAATACGTCTTGTCCTTTATATGCTTTTGAAGCTCACCATTATATTGTTTGAACTGTTGAGCTTTTTCTTTTTTTTTTTAAATTTTTTATAATTATTATTATTATTATTATTATTGTTGTTGTTGCTATATCAAGCAATGGCAATACTTGAACACGAGTTTGCTGCCATCATTATCTATGTATCTATGTATGTCTTGGTTCGTATTTATGATTCTACGTTAAGAGTTACGTCCCTTAGACCAACTGTGTGTTTTTTCCTAAACGGGATTATTCTTGCATTTTCACCGCCCTTTTCCGGCTAGCATTATTCAGCGGTAAATTCAATCCTCTTTTTACCTCGCCACGACATCCGTCCGACGTGTTGCTGACTTCTCCCTCTCAGAAGTTTTTTACGGGCACCCGGTAAGGAAGATTTCTTATCTTCGCTCCCTAACATTAAATAGCTAATTTGTTACCGGCTATTTTCTACTGTTTACTTTTATCTGTTGTCCGACCTTGAATTTCTCTGTTCTATGTGAGAAATCTTGCCCTCGTATTATTTTCTATTATTGCCTATTATCTTCCCGGACCCTTGTATGACATGTATTGTTATTGTTTCTCACTCTTACTATTAGCACTTAGTAAAGTTGTTTCGTATTCACTAGCCTTTGTTGACACGGTGTTTATTCCAAGAATACATGCTATTCTTCACCGATGCTTCTCACTTAGTTATGTCTGTTCGACCCCAGCCATTCAGTCGAACACCTCCCTCAGACACTTGTCTCAGAAACACCTCGCTTCATTTTCCTACCCAGTACAAATATTGTCTCTTCTCACTCATGTTGAAATAGCACTATTCTGAGTGAATCCCGGTCCACGTTCATAAGGGACCCTTGAGTTTATCGTTCACCTCCTCCTCCCTCTGGTTGTCTACCTCTTCCTACTTCTTGTGTCCCTTATCTGTTCCCTGTAATTTCTTATAATTACCTTGCCTTTTGTACCTTGATTTGCCTTGTCTGTCATATGTTTATTTTTTCCTTCCAGGTTTTTTACCTCTTTTCCTGCTGAATAAATTCATTATAACAACACCCAAAGGTTATTTGTGTTGCCTGGCAGGAGGGGTTAAACTACACTGCAACGAAATTGTGTCTCGATCCCTGGCAATAGAGTCAGATACAAATTCAAGAGGCGTGATAATGTATCTATCTATCTATCTATCTATCTACTTGCTTACAGTTATATCACGTTGAAAACTCCAGTTCCCGCTAGATCACCGAAGTTAAGTAGCGATGAGCCTGTCCTAGTAGTTAGATGGGTGACCATTTAAGCAACAGCAAGTACTGTTAGTAAACTGATATAAGAATGATATAATTCGGCATTAAATAACTCGAGAATGTTGATATGCTGTAAAAAAATGACCAACAAAAAAATCTATCTATCTATCTATCTCAGTTTGCTCGTATCTATATAGCTATCTAATTCCGTTCTGATATATATTTCTATTTCAGTCTATGCGTACCTAAATATCTATCAATCAATCAATCAATCAATCTATCTATCTATCTATTTATCTATCTATCTATCTCAGTTTGTTCGTATTTATATAGCTATTTAATTCTGTTCGTATATATATTTCGGGTTAGCTCAGTCGGTAGAGCGTACGGCTAGAAACCACAAGGTTCCTAGTTCAACTCAGCGTATGAGTGGCACAGAGATCTGTGCGATAAAGTAAGGTACTGGTGATAGGTGTGGCGCTCCACCTCAAACGCTAAAATAATTATCCTTGATCTAGCGATAGTGAAAAAAGGATAGACTCCCTCGCTGATTGGCTGATACCGACTTTAGGCCACACCGATGACTTACTTTTTAAAATTTTATTTCTATCTATCTATTTATCCATTTTTTTCTCAAAGTGTTACATAATCATTAGATACCTAATGATTATGACAATAGTGTAGAAATCATATTAGTGCAGCTGATGGCCTTGAGAGTGAGTGACAGTGTTTGACCTCACTCTGACCTTGCGTTCTGGGGATGATCGTGAGAAACGGAAGGCAATAGAAGGCCCCCTTCCGGTTTAAGGAGTAAGCTACTCAGTTAGTTGGAGTTAGAAGTTAGAAACCAAGCTAACAAGATGTGGGTCTCACTGCGCAGTTGTCTGGTCTGGGGGTCTACGAATAAAGTAACATCATCGTAAATCGAAGTCTTGTGTTAATTACTAAAAACTAACAATGACACAGGGCTTCTGATAAGGAATGATCCCCAACCGAAACCAGACCCGGAATCCTCAACAGAAGACCAGACGAGTCCTTAGAAGATATACCAGATCCGGCCAGAAGAATAGACGACAGAGTAAGAAGTAAGAGAAGTATATAACATATACCTATTTGGTACCGTCAAAGAAAAGGCGCTATATAATAAAAGATTCTGTTTATTTTGAGATGCTGAATGCTGTACTGAATCTAGCCACGATTTTCTTTGTTTTAAATTCGTCTTTCCGTTGCCATTTTCACAATATTCAAAAATAGTTTCTGTTGTACCGGCCGTTCCTACAGTGGAGAATATACACCGGTTCTCACTATAAATAGTGAGACACCGAGTGAAAAGGTTGTACTGTTACCGTACTGTTACCGTTTAGCGGCAAGCTAGCCGTTCTTGTACCTTATTGTAAATACACTTGTCTCTTTTTACCTTACCTCGACTTGACTTCTTTTTTACTGTTGAACTAACATCACAACAGTTTCTTTCTGTATCGAACATGAAAAAAAGATATTTAAAGAATCACCAATGTCTCTTTCTGTTGTTTCTGAATTTATACTAACGCTTATAAACCTCATATAAAAATAACTTGATTCGGCATTAAATGACCCAAAAAGGGTTGATATGCCGTAAAACAACCAACCAATCAAACCAACTTCCTCAGCTTGAACTGGTTTGGTTTGTTTTGTTTTACGGCATATCAACGTCAGTGGGTCATGTAATGCCGATAAAGTTTTGAAATAGTCATTCTTATTGGATACTCAATGTTTTTTTTTTTATAAAATTATGTTTTTCTATTCAACCCATAGATGGGACTTTAACACTCCGGATCAGAGTGGACCAGGGAGCAATGGTGATGAAGGGTGCTCCACATTCGCCAGACCTCCAAAACTGGAACCTCACCATCAAATAGAGTTTAACGTCATTCCCAGGACATGTAGACCCGCAGCCACCGCCTTCTAGCACTCATATGATAAAAAGGGGTTGGGGCTTGCCATAAAGGCAATAAGTTTGGGGCAATCATATAGTTCCTAGGGCCTGATGTGACTAGCCGATTGATCGGAGGGGGTCTCTCCGAACGCCCATCAAGCCCAAGAAAGAGCCAAAGTGGAGTTTTGCAAGTCATGGACTGCTCAACCACCTGGGTTCTACCCTTAAGCATCACGGGTCGCCACCCACGGCCAACAGGTGGCCCCATTTGGGAGAGGGTTACTCCTCTGCAGAGGTGCAGTCGGTGCATTCTAACGCCCCGGGGTGGTTTAATTTTCCAATTGAATAGGTATATTTCCATACTTTTCATGATAAAAATGGGTTTCATATTCACTGGGTTGATTATCAAATTTTGTAACATATCCGATGAATGAAACAAAAAATTGATTCGAGTAATCGATTTCATATCTGCCGACAAAGCCTTTCCGCTTGCAACTATATCACAACAGTCCTCAACCACGTTCCAAAGCGTCTCACCTACGAAGAATCGGAATGGTCTCTCACCACCTCCGAATTCTTTTTCCCAACCCACGCTGCGTACCGCGTTAATAAAGCAGCGTGTCGTTCTCCAACCGGGTGCCTGAATTCGAGGCGTCCAGCATCCTGGCCCTTCATACCAACCGCCGCTCACACAAAAGCTTAACAATGATCCACTCTATGGGTTGAATAGAGAAACATGAGTTAATAAACAAAATGTGATTATCCATTAAAAATGAATTTATTTTAAAACTTTGTCGGTATTAAATGACCCATTGACGTTGATATGCCGTAAAATAAACCATACCAAACTTGGAAAATTAAAAGTTCCTTCTTACCACACTTGCCAATGGTTATTTTTTAATTCATCATTTTCAATAAAATACTACTACGGGGGCGCCTTACGTGGTGTAATGGTTAGCAAACTGGGATAGCAAGCAATTACTAGTGAGTTCGATCTCCACTGGTTTTCCCTTACATTCGACCTTGTGCCACCAATAATCAGAGCTTAGTAATATCAGAGAAGAAATTTGAAAGAACAGACAGATGTAATTAATTAATGTATTTATTGGCTAATATTGCAATATTTCAATCTGTATAAGACCATCAGAGCCGATCTGTTATGACACAAAGAGCTTAATAAATAACTACTATTATAATACGGGTTATATCCACTACGTCACGGTCCTAAGCATTATTTAAAGTGTAACTATTTAACCAGTTGTTGTGGATTCGAGCAGTGCGTAATATATCAAATACTCGGGTTCGCTGGAAGAAACAATATTCATCCAGGAGATGTATTAACAAGGAATGGGTATTTGCATCATACCCCACCTGTATGGGCTGGGCACAAGGCCTCGTTTTAACGTGGGCCCACCCACAAGCCGAAGCTCATGGGTGGGAAAGAACAAAAATTGCGTCGATCCCTTCGGCATTCCCCCTCAAGGGGGCGCCTCAGGCACTGGAGAATAAACCCAGCCCTGCCCCCAAGGGGAAGGTATTGCCTGGGGGAATAGCCCCCTGGGATCGACGCTATTAATTTAACATGACCGGTCCAGTGGCCGAAGCGCACTGGACCCCTGTCCCGAAGAACGGGTTGGAAATGTATTAACAAGGAATGATTAGCAAGGTGCCGTACGTAGTGTATGCATTTGTGAGGATTAATAAAAATAAATAAAATTAAACCAAATAAAAATAAATAAAGAAAAAGTAAAACAAAATTAAATCAAATATTAAAAACATAAAAAGACACAAAATATAACAAAGAAGGCCTCAGACCGGAAGAGCCCTCTAGGCATGTGCAGAATAAATACCCGTATTCTAAGCGCCAAAAAGAACTCTCAGTCCTTTTTACTCCAATATTTTGATGGAGAAACACGTATTGACTTGCTCGGGAAAATATCTCCCCTCTAGGAAATAGTGTGAATCGGGAATAAAAGCCTTACCCTAAGTCATCTTTATCTTTTTTCCTTTTGCTTCTTTTTATAATTCTCTTTCAGCTTACCGGCCCCCCAAAAGGAAGAACCAACTGTATTGAGGTGTAGACACGACTACGAGAGAGCTTAAACCACATAGAACTGACAACCAACGACTCACCATACATTTACTTAAACCTCCTCCACCGAAAGGATACGACCACAAGGTCAATTTCTAAGCGGAGTACAGCTGGTTTACATTCAGTGTGCTAATTTCACAATTTCCCAAGAGATATTTCAAGCTCACATTAATAAATTTATCTTTAGACAGAGACCATCTATTAAAATTACATCACTGTTTACGTCACGTTACCCCAAATCGTCATAACAGAATAAATACACTCAAAATTTGAACATACAGCATTAGACAGTCCTCATTGTTTTTTAAAACAAGTTTTAATAAATACATGACTGGTATTATATATCTATATATAGTTTGTTTTATTTTAATACATATTTAAAGTTTATATTTCAATTTGTTTTATTTTTTAATCCTTTAATGAATTTGATGATCTTACTTACTTAGTGTACAAACTCGCTGACATTGAATTTTTTTACTCCCACCCACCAGGCAATATGTTTCAAAAATCTATTTTTACATCGCCCGGGGGTCGTTTTTATTTTGTAACTAGTAAATATAAAATACATATCTATCAATACATGTAATGATATACAAGAGTGTGTTTGGCATTAAATAACCCATTAAGGTTGATATGCCACTGAATACAGAAACTAAACGAATTAAAGACTAATTCATTTAATACAAAATTCATTTTGGTAATTTAAGTGCGTCCCGGTCTCCTGTCTCAAAAATTGCTACCCGATGACTATTAAAATAACAACCCCAACTCAGTCTATTCAAAACTATCCATCTTCATATCTATCTATCTATCTATCTCAATTTGTTCATATTTATCTATATTACTTTAAATACAAAGATTTTCTTTAAATTCATGTTTGTTTAATGTCTTGTTTTAGTTCAAATAAACAAGAATTACGACAAAAAAAGATGCGACCCTCAAATACATTTACTTGTCGAAAATATCTATCTCCATTTGTTCATATCTATCTATATTATTTTGTTTGTTTATCTATCTATCTATCTCAGTCTATTCCAAACTATATATCCATCTTCATATCTAAACAAGAATTACGACAAATTACGATAAATAAACAAGAATTACGACGAACTGCGGTTGTTATCACCGGGTAGCAATTTTTGAGGCAGGAGTCCGGGACGCACTTCCTCATAAATTACCTCCATTTTTGTAAAAGAATAGAAATGGTACTATTTAACCAATTGCATAGTGATGGGGGTGGGGGGGGGTCATACCTTTCCCAAAGGTATTAGTCCGAAATTGAATGTAATAGTGCGAATGGAGCTCGAACTCGCTTACTACGATTTCGCAGCCACCCCACCGCAGGGACTACGCCTAGTCCTGAATTACATGAATACATGGAAATATCCAACAATAATATTCATATTATCTTATACAGGAAGCGCATGGTGTAATGGTTAAAGTCGCCCCGAGTTCAAATCCTGGACGTGGTAATTGCATTTCACTTAGCGTTAATACCCTTGGGAAAGGTATGAATTCTACTCTCCCTCCAGCTATGGGTAAATAGTAGGGCAGACTGGGCTCTTTAACCTTGCTTAGGCAACCGGTCTAGGAGAAGGAAAACTCTGAATTCAAACCTGTTAAACTCCGCTTAAGAAATTGACCTTGTGTCACATCCTGCTCGTGCGGAGGGGTTGGTATATATATATATATATACAGTGTAGCCGGTTTAGCTCAATCGGTAGAGTGTTCGGCAAGGAATCACGAGGTTCTTGGTTTGATATCGGCCCTCGCCAACTCAGCGTATGAGTAGCACAGTGATCTGTGCGGTAAAGTGAGGAGCTGGTGGTTGGTGTACCGCTGCACCTCAGATGCTAAAATTATTATCTTCGTATAGCGCTAGTTAAAAGGGGATAAACTCCCTCGCTGTCTGGCTGATACTGACATTCTCGATGACTTTACTTACTTATATTGAAGATATGCCTCGTCACTCACGAGCGTACATACATTGTACCAATTGTGTATCAGTTTATATATATATATATATATATATATATATATATGAGTATGAAAAGGTGGAATGAAAACATCACACAATGCTGTTAAAGAGAAAACAGTTTATAATATAATCATAGCTGATACTGATCAATATTTCGATTTTACAAAAATCATCATCGGAGCTCATTCACTCCGTGGTGTTTGGGTCGGAGAAAAATTACACAATGGAACGCTCTCCTATAAAAGGGGTGGAGCACTCTATGACCGCATTTACATACATATAGATGTATGTATTAAAACAGTTAAAATCGCCTTCCCATTCTGTAGGTGACGATTGCTGAGTGGTTAAGCCTTTCGACTGATGCTGAATCGATCGGGTTTCTATCCCGGCAGTAGGTAGCTTACACATATCTAGCCACACAGAAGAGACGTGATACGTCGAAACACGGTGTCTGTGGATGACTATATATATATATATGTATATATATATTTTTTCTTCAGACCGTCTCATATCATTTACCTTGAAATAGGGTGATTGTTCACCCGAAATATCAGAATTGATCAAACCAGGAACAGAACAACAATTGAATATTAAAATTCTGATTTTTGTTCTGTTTTTCTTGCATTTTTTTTTCTTTTTTCCAATGCTTCAAAAGACAAAAAAAAACAACGTTCACAAGAACAAAGTTTACACACACAACACACACACCACACATATATATATATATATATATATATATATATATATATATATATATATATATATAATGATTTAATCATTTAAAAAAAGAAAGAAAAGAAAACGATGAAAAAGAAACGTTTCCACGTATAAGATATATATATATATATATATATATATATATATATATATATATACCTGTCACCATTGGCGCGTGAGCTTAGAATATATGACGTCACGCTGACGTCAATCGTGAAGAGTATTTCCCTCAGATGAAAATGACGTTTTATGATGACACCTTATAAACCGTGGCCGCTGGCCATGTTCTCAGCTCGGCTCGTCTCATGGGAATATAAAGCAGAACTATGGTTTCGTAATGAGTTTTTAAAAATTGCATTGAATGTTTGAAAAGACAATTATCGCGATGAATACCGGAAGAGATGACTGTCGAGAGGTAACGACGAGAGGCACTTTTCGTATATTCGCTAAAGAGACATGTTTTACAGAAACAATGGCGAAAATTCTAGAATCCTTGCCGCTAGGAATGTCACATGTAGTCTGGGGAATGTTTGTGTATTAAGGAGTGTCCGGTGATTGATTTTATCCAATTTTAATGCAACCTAACAATAAGACTCCATGGTGAAAACTTGGTGTTTTTTTTGGTGTTTTTTTTGTTTATTGTTTACATCGATTTTATTAAGATGAAGCAAAATGTCTATTTTGATGGTAAGTAAAACAAACAAACAAACAAAAGAGAGAGAAAATAAAATAAGTAAGTAAATAAATAGAAGAAACAAACAAACAAAAAATTTACACTATTAATTCGGTTAAATTCGATCAATTTTCTTATGTATTAATGTAGTTCATAAAGTGTATTTTTATCAGACCCTGATATATATATATATATATATATATATATATATATATATATATATATATATATATATATATAATCCAAAAGTCCAGAGAAGAAATCTTCCTTACGACGCAAGAGTTTTATTTAAAAAACCTGTCGCAGTTTGAGAGCTCAATGTGTGCTCTTAATGTTAGAGTCACAGAGCAAATATATAAGTAAAGAAATAACAAAAGACTTAGAGATTGAGCATTGTAGTCTATTTCAGGGAGCTTAGACAAAGTGTCTAAGTCTCCCAACTCATCAGATGATTTTTTTCTTAAAATCACTTCCCTCAAAAGAAATGACGGAAGTGATTTTAAGAAAAAAATTTTCTTTTCCGCATCAATGTTTTCAGTTGGAATTCATATTTTAAAAAAATAAAATAAAAAATAAAAATCTGTTTTCAAATGCCTTTAAAGTAATAAAGATTTCATCATTAGCATCTGATGAGTTGGGAGAGTTAGACACTTTGTCTAAGCTCCCTGAAATAGACTATAATGCTCAATCTCTAAGTCTTTTGTTATTTCTTTACTTATATATATATATATATATATATATATATATATATATATATACTAAACTTGCAAGTCGGTCGAAAAATTAGGGTGACCCAGAAAAAACAGAACCCAAAGTTATTTTCCCATTGAACTAACCCTAGAAATTCCGCAGTGGAGATGAGAGTCTTGAAAATGAAGAAGGTAGGGGACGGACATGCAGTCTTGACAATGAACAATTGCAGGCAGTTTTTGAGCAAAATCCACAACAAAGTGTCAGAGAAATGTCTCAGACACTTGGTGTCAGCATTGCAACAGTTTCCCGCCATTTACAGAGTATTGGAAAGGTGAAAAAGCTCGATAAATGGGTTCCTCGTGAGCTCAATGAGCACCAAAAACTTCGGCGGTTTGAAGTGTGCTCGATGCTCAGTTTGCGTTGTCGTAAAGGACCTACTTTTCTTCACAAGTGACTATTCGGTCAAGAAAGGGGTCACTGCGGAATTGCTGGAACCACCTTCGTACAGTCCGATCACTTGTGGATTCATCTTCCCATGCTTTGTTGATATTGGCAGTAGTTTCAGAGGCATTGTGCCCAAGCTTGAACTCATGCAACATAAGAAGGCGAAGGTCATGTTTAGGCATGTTCATCTTTGAAGGCCCCTATTTTTCAAAAATACTTTCTATCTGAAAATAAATTAAATTTTATTTTTGAGCACACATTAATTATTATATATGCAAAAATTCACCTGAAATAAACAACAAATTCTATGTTAAAATGACATTTCAAAACCGAGCACTTCAGTCGGCCATTATTTTTGTAACAACCTAATATATATAAATTTTATTTCGTAAATATACTTCTTTTTCAGTCTATTCATATTTGTCCATCTATATACCTCAGCTTGGTTATCTCTCTCTCTCTCTCTCTCTCTCTCTATATATATATATATATATATATATATATATATATATATATATATATAGGCGACCCCTTGAAACAACGTCTCAAAATTATGTTAAGCTTTTATTTAAGGAGAAAGTATCAAAATTTATGTTGTTAAAATTAAAATTAAAATTATGAAGATGAAGAATCTTCCGAAAAGCCCATGACGTCACGGTTGCTGCTTTGTCCCAGAATTTGACCCAAGCGAACAACCCCCACTATACTCGTTCCTTCATCACGTAGGCTTGAAAAAAAGGAAGGGCCAAGCTTACAGAGAAATGTGACGTCACGGATAAGGGCAAGGGAGAATTTCGCCTTTAAAACGTCAGTGTCGCAGCAGACAGCCACCTGTGAGGATCTTTGTAGCAATGCTACCTCACAGGTCGATAAATTCAACACGCCTTGAGGAATTAGAGTATAACTCCCTCAAGTATGAAAAAAGGATAAGCCGGCACTCACTCGAAATTCAACACTCGAAATTCAACAACCAAGAACAATAAGGAAATTTGTAGCATACGCTACCTTATTGTAACACGAAATCTGCATTCAAAGAACTCTCGACATTCAACTACGAAATCTACATTCAAAGAACTTACGACTAATGAACATTTGTTACCAGGCTCAAAGATAAGTCCCCTCGCAAAACCATCGTTTTTTGCAAACCCTTACAACTAAATCTCTTTCTCTCTCTATCTATTAGTTACTACGCCACCCTCTATCAAATTGACAATTATTCCTTCTTCTTTCTTCTACCTATTTTATTTGTTACATTAAAATTGTTGAACTTTAGTATTTGTTATCGTGTTTTTCTTTCATTCAGCATCCGATTTGAATATGCGTATTTTCCCGCCCCCTTGAAATTATCTTCCCTTTGTACTTGAAAAGGTTTATTCGCTTGTATATCGGAACTAGGAGATTTTCCCCGGTATATTTACAAAGCGAATTTACCCGTACTCAGGAGCTAGAAGATATCCCCCATGTTGGTATTGGTGCTTCACGGCGCTAATCCCGAAAAAAGGAGTGAAGGATTTGAATCAGCATTGTGTAGCTATTTCCGTTATATCAAGGATTTGAAAGAGTAAAAGATGACGAAGACACAGTCTCTCTCTCTTTCTCTCTCTCTCTCTCTCTCTTTCTCTCTCTCTCTCTCTCTCTCTCTCTCTCTATATATATATATATATATATACATATATATCAGTCATTCATATTATCATATAATAAAAAAAAACAAGGAAAAGCCGTGGATAAAAAAATAATACACTATAACATTATATACCATGTCTCCTCCTTTTTTTATTTTATTATTTACATATTTCCCGCTTTTATGAGTTAATATTTGGCGACTTCCGCTGTTTCTGTTGGACTATACAAAACCGATAAATCTGTATTTCTTTCATTCTTATCACCATCTTGCAAATGACGCAGCATATATCCGGGCATGACGGGAAAGGAAGGTGCGTCAATCTTATTATTTCACTTGTTGATACAATAAATAAAAAAATTGGTTGATAGGTTGCGTATATGCGCACACACTAAGAAACATATATTCATATACATTATATAATTTTTGTCCATCGGTATTGATGATTGGTTTGGTTTGTTTTATGGCATATCAACATCAGTGGGTGATTTAATGCCGATAACGTTTTGAAATAATTTCATTTTTAATGGATAATCAAACTTTGTTTATAAACTCATATATTTCTATTTGGTTAGTTGGTGATTAATGAGTTTGTACTGTGTGGCTCTAGTAATCTAGCGTATGTTGGAAATATGTGTAGGCTTTTAGTGTGCCCGTATCTGTGTTTAGCCCTATTCTGTGTGTGCCTAATCTAATTATCCATCTTAATTCTAATTACAAAATAATGCATATTAGAATACCCGGATGCCGCTAAATTGTAAAACAAAAAATCTGAATTAGTATCAAAATGCCGTCATTTAAATAAACTTCTATTATGCTATTTGCCCCCAGACTAGTTTGCATTATTCTCTGAGAAATTATTTCAAAAATGAATAAAATGAAATAAATGAAATTTAAAAAATAAAATTGGTATTAGAATACAAATTTGAAAAAATAACTAAAATTAAATTAAATTGGTATTAAAATGAAAATTAAAAAACGGGTGAGGTAATGAAAAAGCAAGTCTGATGGAGGGGAGAAATTGTAGAAAGGAAAATTGTTCTCCCCACCCCCTTCTCTCAGTTTGTACTGTGTGGCTCTACTTCAAATATACGCTCCTACATTTGGGGCGCTGGTGGTTGTCGTCAGTGATGTCATTCGCAGGGTTCATTGAGAAGTTTCGGGTCTTCCAACATCAGACTTCCCTCACCCTGCTGACCCTATCAGAGGTGATCAAACTCTGATACAACCACCAACAAAAAAAAAAAAAACGCTAAAAGATGTTTGACTTTTGAGAAATTTATGGACAGTAGAACTAATCCATTCAAATACAAAGCACCGCGCATCTGATTGGTTGTTAGTAACAGCCAATCAGATGCGCGGTGCCCCATATTTAAATGGCATACGTAGCCAGAAACACTTTTTTTCGTACGGATTACGAGGCTTAGATGATTAGGTAAGTTAATCTGTTAGGGGTCATGGAGTTGGTGGTAAGGGCGTATGTTGGAAATATGTGTAGGCTTTTAGTGTGCCTGTGTCTGTGTTTAGCCCTATTCTGTGTGTGCCTAATCTAATTATCCATCTTAATTCAGCTTGAGTGGATGGAAAACCTTGCAGGATCAAGATGCATTTCAGGTTATCTAAATTGTGTGATGGGGTGTTAAAGTGGTGTGTGATTTTACAGTGTGGATTTGGTTTGTTTGTTTTGTTTTACGGCATATCAACCTCGGTGGGTCATTTAATGCCGACAAAGTTGTGAAATAAATTCATTCTTAATACATAATGCAATTTTGTTTATCAACTCATGTTTTTCTATTTAACCCATAGATGGAACCCTAACAGGTACTACCACTCTGGGTCAGAGTGGACAAGGGATCAATGGTGATGAAGGGGTGCTCCACATTCCCCAAACCTCCAGAAATGGAACCTCACCATCATATAGAGTTTAACGTCATTCCCAGGATACGTAGACCCTCAGCCACCGCCTTTTAGCAACCCTATGATAAAAAGGGCTGGGCATGCCATAAGGGCAATAGGGTTGGGGCAATCATTAGGTGCTCCGATTAATCGGAGAGGGCCTCTCCGACCGCCCGTCTAGCCCAAGAAAGGACCAAAGTGGAGTTTTGCAGATCATGGACTGCTCATCCACCACGACTCCTTAAACTGTTACATAATCTATGCATAGATTATTGTCAACCCCCTGTATTTCTGAAGGGATGGCTCCTTTTCATATCACGGGCGGGACTTTCCATGGAATATTACAGAAAGCCCACGAAATACGTGAAGTCACGTGGGACCTGGTTGGCTCTCAGTTTCAGCTTGGACGTCAGGCAGATAAGGCCTATCTGCCTTAGCTGGAGCTCACTTGCACACGCACGCTGTGATTAGTTAGAGAAATATGTTTAGTTAAGTAAATAAAAGTTTAAATAAATAATATGGTTTTGTGGTTGATGAATGTCTTGGCAACAAGACTGACCTAGGCGAAGAAATGAATCAGGGACGACCAACCAGCAAGAACAGAGCAATAGAAGTCCAGACGCTAGAAGAAGAACGTAAGATACCAAAGATGAGCAGAAGAAGAATAGAAGTAAGGAAAGAGAGTATACAACAAAGCATCACGGGTCGCCACCCACGGCCAACAGGTGGCCCCATTGGGGGGTTGTTACCGCTCTACAGAGGTGCAGTCGGTGCATTCTAACGCCCCATACGACAGGGCAGCGGTATTGATAACGACAATTAACTACTCTTCTTGTCGGTAGGGCTTAGAATAAATTGATTGCATCCCCCAACTCAAAAACTCCGGGTGTGACATAATTTAATATCGATCGCCGAACGCAGTCAAAGAATTTTGACGCTCTCAAGCAAATCATATCTGCCCACAACATAAAAACAATCACCATGCCTCCCTATCTTTCTTTCTCTCTCTCTCTTTCTCTTTCTCTCTCTTTTTCAATTCGTTTATTCCCCTTCTACTGTTTCTATTTATGTTTGACAGAAAACGCATTTCCCTTTCTATTTTAATTCATTTCCTTACTTGCTCTTCATTAAAATGCAATTTATACAACAAAAGGTTTGTGTGCAAATCCAAACATGTATTCTTAAATTTACATATAAACACACTTTTGATTATAACTGAATGTATATAGGTAGTTACTCAACCTCACCGCTTCGGGCTGAATTTGATACACGGTTTTATATTTAAAGTTTACCTTCTTCTCTACGGCTTGCTGCAAGTAGCCTAAAACACACACACCCACACACACACACACACACCACACATATATATATATATATATATATATATATATATATATATATATATATATATAATATATATATATATACTGTAGTGAGATGGTCACTATTTCAGCTTTTGCTGGAATGGTGTTACCAAAGGCAGTATTAATTGGTAGAGTGCTCAATATAAAATAGAGCTGTTATATAATATAATAAGATAAATATAGGTTTTACATATCTATTTATTGGGTGACAAAGGAACATTCACCTGATGAATGCATCGCATGAAACCAATATGGTTGTGAATGTTCCTTTGTCACCCAATAAATAGATATGTAAAACCTATATATTTATCTTATTATTATTATATATATATATATATATATATATATATATATATATATATATAAAAGGCCTCAACTCAAAAATAAGAATAAGTGCCATGGCTAACCTGGTTTGCTTGTGGTCATGTTGTGGGGCTTGGACAGGAATAGTCTAGCAGAGTCCATCCCTCTCCTGGTCTTGTTTGAATTTAGAGTTTTCCTTCTCCTAGACCGGTTACTATACCAAGCTTAAAGATCCCAGTCTGCCCTACTATTTACCCACATGTGGGAAGAATAGGTACATATCTTTGCCCAGGGTATTTGGGAATTGCACACCGCCTGTTTCATGATTTGAATCTGGGTAGTCGAGTCTACTTCATAACCGTTACACCATGAGCACCCTTAGCAACTAAATCAAATTGAGTTAAACAAAATTTGAATTAAGTTAAACTATCAATTAATTAAGTTAAGTTAATGGGAAGGAAAACTCTTGATCAAGCTGTAAAAAGTAAAGTCGTCGGGGTGGCCTAAAGTCGGTATCAGCTAATCAGCGAGGGAGTCTATCCCCTTTTCAATAGCGCTAGACCAAGGATATTGTTTTTTGCGTCTGAAGTGGAGCACCACACCTATCATCAGCTTCTTACTTTAGTTGGGGTTAAATTTAGGATTAGGTTTAGGGTTGGGGTTAGGGTTAGGATAGGGGGTGGGTCAGGATTAGGTCATCCTGTACAGGGTGACCCAGAAAAAATAGAACCCAAATCATTTATTTATTTTCCCATTAAACTAACCCGAAACCCTAAACCTAGCCATAAACCCCATCCCTAAACCCACAGAGTTAAAATTAACAATTTTATTACAAAATTTGTGGGTTCTGTTTTTTCTGGGACACCCTAATTTACTAAACAAAGTTCATAATTACCAAGCTTTGTATGACTTAATATATTAACTCTGATATCACTTGCTTGTAGTGATTGAGATTGATTATACACATGCGTGATAGCAAGTAATCAGACCCGTCCGCGAACGCTACAGTTTTGAATTTCATAATCCTACTCGAAATTAAGTTAAAATATTTTGACGCGTTTCAAAATAGAAAAAAGAAATTCGTTTTTTATAGACCTTTACTTCAAATATTATTTCATAAACACATCGAAAGACAAACTATGATATCACTATTATATATATATATAAATATATATATATATATATATATAATAGTTGAAACAATGATAATCTTATTATATGGAGATTGTGTATTTGTCTCTCTGTAACCGAAACTATATCACTACTCGTCACAGTTCCCTTAGCCATTTACATCACATTCTCCATGATTTTATTTTTTATTCAAACCTCGATTACTAATAAAATAGTTTATTATACTGTTGGACTTATTTGTATAGTAATAAAATGCAATTGTATTTATATATACAACAAAATAGCGGTTTACAGTGTGAATGGGAGGGCTAATTTGCATATTGATATAAAAAAATTGATTTTAATAAATATGTGCTTAGTATTATGGATTTTTAATTGTTTGGTTTTATATTAATGAATATGAGCAAACATCTCTTCAATAAATCTTAAAAGAAAAACATTAACAAGAAGAAATAGCTGCAATATTATTCTTTACTTCCTATTTTAACTAAATAGTTAAATTAGGAAAATTTAGCAATGAAAGATGGGAGTGATGGAAGAGTAAGTTTCAGTTGTTCTATTTTTCGATTATACCCTGTTTCAAATCTTTTTATTTGCATTTTTATTTAGTTTAATTCGCCTTTTTAATTTAATATAATATTTTATTATATTAGATACTTGCACCCGGAGGGTGCTTATATTTGCTAGTAATAACAATGATAATAACACCAATAATAACAACAACAATAATTAGTTTAATTAAAATAAACACAACCCTTCTATAAATAGAATAGTGGAATGGAACAACCCATTGTTGTACGGTTTATGAACAACCCCTGAAGATGGCCCACGATAGGGCGGAAAGTACCCGGGAAATAAGTTATGGCAAATATATCAGCCAATTTTCGCCAAATATAATCACATCAATCCGGCAACTTGAAAGGACATGGAACACAATTTGCAGAGAAAAAATGGCTGCGTTGTTCAATAAAATATTCCTTAAAGAAGAAATGCTGCCGAACTACACACACACACACACACACACACACACCACACATATATATTATATATATATATATATATATATATATGTGTGTGTGTGTGTGTGTGTGTGTGTGTGTGAATGGTCCAACACAAGCCTTCACCACTATAAACAAGTTGTATGAACACTCATACGTCGATCGACGGGAGAGTCCACCATATATATATATATATATATATATATATATATATATAGATAGATAGATAGATAGATAGATAGATTAGAAAGAAAGAAAGTCATCGGCGCTTCGTAAATTACAGTTTATCGCCTATGCATTTTTCAATCCAAGTTTTGATTTGAAAATCTAATAGCCGAGTTATTGTCATGTACGAAGCGCTGTTTACTTCACATCTTCGATGGCCTAACTTAAATATACGTACTCTATCAATGATATTAACAGAAATAAAGTAAACAATAGTAACGTTACAAATATGACTGTTGTTATGAAGGAAAGGTACAAGGCAATTATAAGGTTTATAATTGGGTTAACAGTTTATTCTGGGTTAGTAATAATGTGTGAGTGTATAATTATTATGCAAATGTCTTTAAGAGTAGTGTAATTGTCTTTCAGGGTTGCCAGAGGATTTCTCTTGGCGGGGATATATTTTGGTAATACAAAGAGTTTCAAATACACTTAGCTTAATTATATTGGTCTTTGCAATGTCTCTAAGTTGTCTGGTAAAGTCGCTGTGTCTCTGTTGTTCTGCTAGTATCAGCTAGTACTGCTCCCTTGGCCTGTCGGGCCTGTTCTGCTGAATCAGGGTTTATCCTCTGCCCCTATTGTCCGGACTTCCGGTGCGGGCAGATAACCCAATTTCCGATAATATTGGGCCCACTTTACTTATGAATATAGTAAATACTATCATTATTACGGAGTTTTTCACACCTGCCCTAGCCGGTGGTCCACTGAAGGCTGAGTGACACCAAGTCTCTTTAGGTTTCCTGGACTCTTCTGAGTATTCTAGCCAATCTTAACAATACAGTAGTTTGGATTGACTCGATTCTTCCTCTGATTTCTAATTCAACCAAATTATTTTCCAGGGTTTGGGGGACCGTTCAAAGGGCACCAATTACATTTAGTACTACCTTCACTTTTATGTTGCACAGTTTTCTCAGTTCTCTGGCAAGGTCCAAGTATTTGTCTATGTTTTCGCTTTTTTTTTTTACATTTATTCGGTGGTCCGTCCATACAGCAAACTCCACAATGTAACAGGTCAATCAATACTAGGTCTGGTCTCCTGGCCGGGATTAGGTGATCCGTTTGTACCTCGAAGTCCCAGAGAATTTTATGCATCTCATTCTCCAGAACAGATTCAGGTTTGTTATTATTATATTATTATTATTATTATTATTATTATTATTATCACACCTTTTGAGTTTTTCACATCAGCGTTAGCTGATAGTATTTCACTGAAGTCTGAGTAACAACAAATCTCCTCAGGTCTCCATGACTCTTCTGAGTGTTCTAGCCGATTTATTATTACTATTATTTACTCATTTTGAGTTTTCACATCAGCATTAGCTGATGGTCTTTCACTGGAGTCTGACAGCAAACTCTCAACAGGTCTCCAGGACTCTTCTGAGTATTCTGGCAGATTGCAGCAGTGCAGTATTCTGAATGGTTTCAATCCTTCCTCTGATTTCCAAACATTCCAAACCCTTTTCTAATCCTTTTGGGACTGTTCCAAGTGCACCAACTACAATTGGTATCACTTTCACTTTCATATTCTATAACTTTTTCAGTTCTCTGGCAAGGTCCAGATATTTGTCCATTTTTTCATTTTCCTTTAGCTTCACCCTGTGATCTGTTGGAACTGTAAAATACACCAGTTGACAAGTTCTTTCTTTTTTGTTTATCAACACTAGGTCTGGTCTTCTTGCTGGGATGAGGTGATCCGTTTTTATTTCAAAGTCTCAGGGAATGTTATGTTTCGTTCTCAAGAACAGATTTTGTTGTATGGTCAAAATTAAATTTTTTGCATAATTCCCAGTGGATCACCTTCCCAACCCAGTCGTGTCTAGTTTTGTACTCCCGTTGTGCTAGTTTGCTACATTCGCATAGTACATGGTTTACAGTCTCATCTCTATTACCGCACAGTCTACATTTACTATTTTGTTGGGTCTTTATGGCATTATTTGTGCAGCAATTATAAGTGATTCTTTTTCTCTTTTGAGGTTTCCTTTTCTTAACCATGTCCAATTCTTTTCATGTGCAATCTCTTCGATTTGTCGTTTGAAGTGTCCATATAATTGTTTTTCTTCCCATTTTTGTTTTATAGTCTTTGTTGTTTTTCTGTTTTTCCATCTGTCACTTCTACTATTGTTGGCCGCCATAAGTAATCTATCTTTACTCTTTTTTGTGTAGTCTTCGAGTTGTTGGATTCTGGTTTCAACGCAGTCCTCTATGTTGGCAAGACCTTTTCCTCCTTCTTTTCTTGACACATATAATCTATCAACAGGTGGTCCCATTGGGGGAGTCGGTGCATTCTAACGCTCCGCCGACAGGGCGGGGTACTTTTAAGGTGCAAACTTTTTCAATTTATATTTATATTTCTAGGTCTTTGTATTTACTCATTGACTGTATGTTATTATCTTTTACATTGATATGTCAATTAGAAGTCATGTTTTTATTTTATAGTCCTTATAACGTTAATTATTATTCTATGGGCTGAATAAAGGGTTAGGTTCAAAGTTCCGTGATGGCCCCCGATTACGGCAAGAAGGTTACCGAGTTCAAAAAGATGGTTCCCGAGTCCGAGAAGGTTCCCGAATCCGACAAGAAATGGCTGAAGAAGGCCGGAGGGCACATCGACCGAAACGTTGTATAGATAACAATGAAGATAAAGACAATAGTCCGAATAATGCAGATAATACTAATCATCAAGTCTCATCTCAAGCTTCTTTGGGTTCTGTTATTTTTAACACGCATACTAAAGTAAGTAAAAGTCGTCGGGATGGCCTAAAGTCGGTATCAGCCAATCAGCGAGGGAGTCTATCCCCTTTTCACTAGCGCTAGACCAAGGAGATTGTTTTTTGCGTCTGAGGTGGAGCGCCACACCTACCATCAGCTCCTTACTTTACCGCACAGATCCCTGTGCTACTCATACGCTGAGTTGGTGAGTGCCGGTATCGAACTAGGAACCTTGTGGTCTCTAGCCGAACGCTCTACCGACTGAGCTAACCCGGCACTTCAATGAACGTGATTCCCTAACCTTTGGGTATTGTGAAAGTATGTTGGCCACGGTACCAAATGTGGTGGTGAATCCGGGTACGTACCAAATGTGGCACTATTGGTGAGAGTGGGAGTGAGAGTTATTAGATAAGAGAGTTCTTCATGGATAGAGATATATTAGAGAGAGAGAGAGAGAGAGAGAGAGAGAGAGAGAGAGAGAGAGAGAGAGAGAGAGAGAGAGAGAGAGACTCACTTGTGAGGAGATCTTATTTCTTTCTCCGGCTACCATCTTGTCTAGTTGGGTTGACTTAACTAACTTCTTCTAAACCAAGGGAGTTGAGTTCTTCTAGGGGCTGTTTCTTCTAACTAAGGGCTGATTTGGTCATTGCAATTGAATTAACAAGACATTTTTTGTTTAAAGCTTTTATTTTATCTAGCCCCATGATCACCGCGCGGGAGACCGGCCTCAGCCCGTCTCAACTCTTCGACAGCCAGGTCAAATCTCCAAATTCTCGCCTCACTCTTCCTTTCTCCCCTTCATCACGTATATTCCTCGTCCAATGAAAACTATCATTCCTTATCCAATCAAAACTATGCCACGCGTCCATGCTGATATCATCATTCAAATGTTTCCGTTTTTCACGCCACTACTCAAACTTTTCCCTAACTAATCACTCAAACCACCATCATGGTTCCACGTCATAACCATTGTGTCACAGCATTAGATAACTTTAGATAGGTTGACATGCCTATAAAATCAATCAATCAATTAATCATTGTGTGTTTTGTTGGCAACTCTACCTGTGTATATTTGACTAAACACGGTTTGTTAATGTTTCCATTTCGCTTTTCGAGAGTAATACAATCTCGGTGGGAATTTGAACTCAGCTTCCTGATTCCACTTTTCGTTCCGGCAGCCATTACGTCATCCTCATATCCTGTCGATTTACTACTCGTCAGTTAAATTTGCCAGTAATTTTTTTTTTCTCTCAAAATAGTAACAAAAAATAAAAATAAAAACTGAATGAATTCTTCAAAGGAGCGTATAATGGATCGTGTATATATATATATATATATATATATATATATATATATATATATATATATATATATATATATACACATATATATATATATACAACACACACACATATATATATATACACATATATATATATACACATATATATACACACACACACACACACATATATATATATATATACACATATATATATATACACACACACATATATATATATATATATATATATACAGAGAGAGAGAGAGAGAGAGAGAGAGAGAGAGAGAGAGAGAGAGAGAGAGAGAGACTTTTAAAAGTATGGCGTACTATTTAAAGCCATTCATTTTCGAACCATACAACTCGCGTTGTTATGGCAACTGTTCTGACGTCAGTGGACTGAAGACGATTATTCAATTGGTTCCAGTTGGTTGCAACTGTTTCTGACTTCTCTGGGCAAGTGACTTTATGTCGGGACGGCCACCCGACCATTCGTTTGTGGGTGGCAATGACACCAGTTAATCAATGATTTGCACAACTTCCCTTTCTTTACCAAGCGACCACGACGCATAATCCTCTTTCCTCCTACCATTCAGTTTCTGACTAGCCTCCTGGAACCTCGTCCGTCTGCGCACGCGCTAATGACATCACAAAGTAATTAAACACTTCCGCTCAAATAGTTCTGTTTATTTTCTTGCTTTTTTTTTTTTTCTTTTTTTTTTTTTCTTAACTCAGCCTCACCAGAAAGAATTTCCCCCGGACAATGTATCCAATTCATTTTTTGGTAATGTTCACCTTTAGTTGTTAAAATTCCTAGCAAATAAGGCAATTAGAGTAACCTCCCTTGACTTTCACTTTGAACTAAGCTGGTAGCTATTTTGAAACTATCCGTGCGAAATAAACAAATCTGAGAAACTTTTTCGAAAACAATACAACTGCATGCTTTAATACAAAAATATCATAAAATGTGTTCTTAATAACAATTAAGTTCATTTCAGATAATTTTTTGCTAGGAATTTAGCCAACTGACTTTCACTTTGAAACAAGACGGTAGCCATTTTGAATGTGTCCATGTGAAATATACAAATCTTAGAATCGTTTCGAAAACAATACAACTGCATATTTTAACACAAAAATATCATAAAATGTGTTGTTAATAACGATCAAGTTCATTTCAGATAATGCACGCGCACAATTTTATGCTGGGAATTTTAAAAAACTGAATGTGAAAATTACCTATTTTTTTCAATCTGTGTGTGTGTGTGTGTGTGTTGGCAAAATATATCATCACTACTGTTTAAGAGCCGGTTTAACCACAAGGTTCCCAGTTCGATACCGGTCCTCGCCAACTCAGCGTATGAGTAGCACAGGGATCTGTGCGGTAAAGTAAGGAGATGATGGCTGGTGTGATGCTCCACCTCAGATGCAAAACAATCTATTTAGTCTAGCGCTAGTGAAAAGGGGATAGACTCCCTCGCTGATTGGCTGATACCGACTTTAGGCCACCCGACAACTTTACTTTTACTTATCGTTTTATCGCATGTAAATTTATAACCGGTTAACAAACTAAAATTCCAAATAACATTTCGTTCACAATTCTATTATTAAGAATTCAGAATTAAAAAGTATACAAAGTTTGTTTTGTTTTACGGCATATCAACCTCGCTGGGTCATTTAATGCCGACAGAGTTTTGAAATAAATTCATTCTTAATAGGTACTTAATCTTTCTATTAACACATTTTTTCTATTTAACCCTTAGATGGTACCCTAATACGTACTACCACTACAGGTCAGAGTGGACCTGGAAGTAATGGTGATGAAGGGGTACTCCATATTTCTCAAGCTCCAGAACTGGAACTTTACCATCAGATAGTTTAACGTCATATCCAGGACATGAGCTCCACCTCAGACGCAAAAAATAATCTCCTTGGTCTAGCGCTTGTGAAAAGGGGATAGACTCCCTTGCTGATTGGCTGATACCGACTTCAGGCCACATCGACGTCTTTCTTTTAATGTACATTCCACGTAACTGCATGGAAACATTAAGTTAATGAAAATTATTTTTATCAGTTTATTAATACACATGAAGTTAATGAAAATTATTTTTATCAGTTTATTAATACACATGAAGTTGATGAAAATTATTTCTACCAATTTATTAATACACATTAAGTTAATGAAAATTATTTCTACCAATTTATTAATACACATTAAGTCAATGAAAAGTATTTCTACCAATTTATTAATACACATTAAGTCAATGAAAATTATTTCTACCAATTTATTAATACACATGAAGTCAAGGAAAATTATTTCTACCAATTTATTAATACACATGAAGTTAAGGATAATTATTTCTACCAATTTATTAATACACATTAAATCAATGAAAAGTATTTCTACCAATTTATTAATACACATGAAGTCAAGGAAAATTATTTCTACCAATTTATTAATACACATGAAGTTAAGGATAATTATTTCTACCAATTTATTAATACACATTAAATCAATGAAAAGTATTTCTACCAATTTATTAATACACATGAAGTCAAGGAAAATTATTTCTACCAATGCATTAATACACATGAAGTTAAGGATAATTATTTCTACCAATTTATTAATACACATTAAATCAATGAAAAGTATTTCTACCAATTTATTAATACACATGAAGTCAAGGAAAATTATTTCTACCAATTCATTAATACACATGAAGTTAAGGATAATTATTTCTACCAATTTATTGATACACATTAAGTCAATGAAAAGTATTTCTACCAATTTATTAATACACATTAAGTTAATGAAAATTATTTCTACCAATTTACTAATACACATGAAGTTAAAGAAAATTATTTCTACCAATTTATTAATACACATTAAGCCAATGAAAATTATTTCTACCAATTCATTAATACACATGATGTTAATGAAAATCATTTTTACCAATTTATAAAACCTAAGCAAATAAAAAATATTTACCTACAAACTATTCATTCACAAATTTACAAGATTTGGCATTATATAACCCACAAGGTTTATTTGCCACTAAGCGGGGAACCATGGAATTTCCACAAAACGAAACAAAAATCAAGGGGAGCTATTTAAGCCAGAAACGATGATTTGCAATTTCATTACATATAAATCCTACCAAAATTACCAACATATCTTCCAATAATTCACAATTTTAATATTACAAATAAGATAACCACGTAACCTTTTTTTTTTAATTCATTTTAATTTTACGTTGACGCAAGACCATTTGGAATGTATGATTTTAAAATTGGGTGAAATAAAATGGGACAAATAAGAAATCTGCGGTTAAGCGACACCAGATAATCTTTATATTACGTTTGGACGATTTGGACGGTCTCATTTTTAACCAGAGGGTGTTTGCAGGATGATAACGAATGGAAGATTTAGGAACAAGCGTATTTGTATATAGATTAATCCAAAATAACAAACAGACCAAGGTTTTTATTCATTTGGCGACGAAAGAAAGGCTGTTATTCTGCTGATAGCTCTCAACTCGTTTCGGGAATTTAATATGCTGTCAGAGATTCCGAACTGAACAACTTTGACATTTAACAATGTCTGTCATATTGTTCGAAGGCAAATTAAAATTTTGTTCTTCCTCTTGTGCGATGAGAAGAGCTTCATAAAAACAATGAAATGTAGGCAGCGTTGGCCGTCTTGAATACACTAAGAAGCAATCAAATGTTCAATCTTAACGCCGTGGCTTTGTTTGGTCAAGGCCAAAGACGAATCTTTTCAAATCCCCGCCAAGGAAGAAATGTGACATTTATTTTAAAAACTAACAGCGGCTACCCGGCGTCGTCTCCGCCCTGTCGGCTAGGGCGTTAGAATACACCGACTGCACCTTTGCAGAGGGGTAAGACTCCCCCAATGGGGCCACCTGTTGGCCGTGGGTGGCGACCCGTGATGCTTAAGGATAGAGCCCAGGTGGATGAGCAGTTCATGACATGCAATACTCCACTTTGGCCCTATCTTGGGCTAGACGGGCGGTAGGAGAGGCCACCTCCGATCAATCGGCTGGTCACGTCAAGCCCTAGCACCTATATGATTTTCTCAACCCTATTGCCCTTATGGCAAGCCCCAACCCCTTTTTATCATATGGGTGCTAGAAGGCGGTGGCTGCGGGTCTACATGTCCTGGGAATGACGTTAAACTCTATCTGATGGTGAGGTTCCAGTTTTGGAGGTTTGGGGAATGTGGAGCACCCCTTCATCACCATTGCTCCCTGGTCCACTCTGACCCGGAGTGGTAGTACCTGTTAGGGTCCCATCTATGGGTTAAATAGAAAAATGTATTTTTTTTAAAAATTGTATTATCCATTAAGAATTGATTTATTTCAAAACTTTATCGGCATTAAATGACCCACTGAGGTTGATATGCCGTAAAACAAACCAAACCAAAACCAAAACCGGCGTCGTCTGGGTAGAAGAGGGAATTTTTTTTTAAAGATCGATTATTACTGAATCGTGAGTTGAATCCTCGTGGGATGCCCCATTTAAATCCATATGTAAAAATAGATCCAGCTATTCTGAAAAGATATTGTTAATGTCTACTATCTAAAATATTAAATGAACAAAAAAAAAAAAAATTCCATGCTGTTATCATTAAAATTTTATTTTTTAATTATCTTCACGAATATAAATCAAATCTCTATTATTTTTGCTCAAAAACCAAGCCCTGGTGATATTTAATGTGTATACATATTTACTTTGTGGTTAATTGTTTTATGTTCAAAGTTTCCTCCGGACATACATACATACTAACTGCCTTTTATATATAGACTAGCAGCGACTAACTGGTGTCGCCTGGTAGAGTTTTTTTTTAAGTTAGTCCCGCAGATCCATTGTTACTGAATCGGGAATTGAATCCTTATGGGATGCCCCATTTAAATCCCTATTTAAAGAAATAGACCTTGCATTGACCCAGCTACTCTGAAAAGAAATGTTAATATCTACTATCTAAAATATTAAATGAACCAAAAAAAATTCCATGCTGTTATCATTTAAATTTTATTTTTTAATTATCTTCACGAATATAAATCAAATCTCTATTATTTTTGCTCAAAAACCAAGCCCTGGTGATATTTAATGTGTATGTATATTTACTTTGTCGTTAAATTTTCGAAGTTTCCCCCGGACATACATATATACACAACTGCCCTTTATATATGTACCAGAAGTGGCTACTCGGCGTCGCTTGAGTAGAGGGGGGATTTTTTTCAAAGTTAGTCTCGCAGATCCAGTGTTGGATCTCCGCTGGATGCCCCATTAAAATTCCTATAATATCAAACGGCAACAATCTCTCTAAGTAACATATGCTAAATTATAATTGTTTACATGGTACCAGTAGCAAGTAATAATCCTTGAACTGATCTATTATCGAACCCCAAAGAGAGATTCATGTCTTTCTCAAGAGTAAAAACAAGCGTTCCCCGTCCAAAGTCGAACTCGGATGCCTGATTCCATTCTCCATGCCGATAACCTTTCAGTACTTCATAATATCAAAAGGTACTTTCTTACAATTGATAATGACAGTGGAATCAAATTGTATTGAAACTGAATCTTTAATGTTTTAAATACTAAAATTTAAGATTTAAAGGAAGACCTGTGCACAACTGAACATACTTATATAATAAAAGGGATAATGTCTAGACGTCTAGATTACTGTCTAGATGTGTGCACAGCTGGGAAACTTATATAATAAAGTGATAATGTCTAGACGTCTAGATTACTGTCTAGATGTGTGCACAGCTGGGAAACTTATATAATACATCAAACTTATATAATAAAGGGATAATGTCTAGACGTCTAGATTACTGTCTAGATGTGTGCACAGTAGGGAAACTTATATAATAAAGGGATAATGTCTAGACGTCTAGATTACTGTCTAGAACAACGTCTAGATACTGTCTGTGTGAACTTATATAATAAAGGATAATGTCTAGACGTCTAGATTACTGTCTAGATGTGTGCACAGCTGGGAAACTTATATAATAAAGGATAATGTCTAGACGTCTAGATTACTGTCTAGATGTGTGCACAGATAAAGGGATAATGTCTAGACGTCTAGATTACTGTCTAGATGTGTGCACAGCTGGGAAACTTATATAATAAAGGGATAATGTCTAGACGTCTAGATTACTGTCTAGATGTGTGCACAGCTGGGAAACTTATATAATAAAGGGATAATGTCTAGACGTCTAGATTACTGTCTAGATGTGTGCACAGCTGGGAAACTTATATAATAAAGGGATAATGTCTAGACGTCTAGATTACTGTCTAGATGTGTGCACAGGAAACTTATATAATAAAGGGATAATGTCTAGACGTCTAGATTACTGTCTAGATGTGTGCACAGCTGGGAAACTTATATAATAAAGGGATAATGTCTAGACGTCTAGATTACTGTCTAGATGTGTGCACAGCTGGGAAACTTATATAATAAAGGGATAATGTCTAGACGTCGTCTAGACGTCTAGATTACTGTCTAGATGTGTGCACAGCTGGGAAACTTATATAATAAAGGGATAATGTCTAGACGTCTAGATTGCTGTCTAGATGTGTGCACAGTAGGGAAACTTATATAATAAAGGGATAATGTCTAGACGTCTAGATTACTGTCTAGATGTGTGCACAGCTGAGTAATTTATATAATAAAGGGATAATGTCTAGACGTCTAGATTACTGTCTAGATGTGTGCACAGCTGGGAAACATATAATAAAGGGATAATGTCTAGACGTCTAGATTACTGTCTAGATGTGTGCACAGCTGGGAAACTTATATAATAAAGGGATAATGTCTAGACGTCTAGATTGCTGTCTAGATGTGTGCACAGTGGGAAACTTATATAATAAAGGGATAATGTCTAGACGTCTAGATTACTGTCTAGATGTGTGCACAGCTGGGAAACTTATATAATAAAGGGATAATGTCTAGACGTCTAGATTGCTGTCTAGATGTGTGCACAGTAGGGAAACTTATATAATAAAGGGATAATGTCTAGACGTCTAGATTACTGTCTAGATGTGTGCACAGCTGGGAAACTTATATAATAAAGGGATAATGTCTAGACGTCTAGATTGCTGTCTAGATGTGTGCACAGCTGGGAAACTTATATAATAAAGGGATAATGTCTAGACGTCTAGATTACTGTCTAGATGTGTGCACAGCTGGGAAACTTATATAATAAAGGGATAATGTCTAGACGTCTAGATTACTGTCTAGATGTGTGCACAGCTGGGAAATTTATATAATAAAGGGATAATGTCTAGACGTCTAGATTACTGTCTAGATGTGTGCACAGCTGGGAAACTTATATAATAAAGGATAATGTCTAGACGTCTAGATTACTGTCTAGATGTGTGCACAGCTGGGAAACTTATAATAAAGGGATAATGTCTAGATTACTGTCTAGATGTGTGCACAGCTGGGAACTTATATAATAAAGGGATAATGTCTAGACGTCTAGATTACTCTAGATTTGTGCACAGCTGGGAAACTTATATAATAAAGGATAATGTCTAGACGTCTAGATTAGTCTAGATGTGTGCACAGCTGGGAAACTTATATAATAAAGGGATAATGTCTAGACGTCTAGATTACTGTCTAGATGTGTGCCAGCTGGGAAACTTATATAATAAACGGATAATGTCTAGACGTCTAGATTGTCTAGATGTGTGCACAGCTGAGTAATTTATATAAATAAAGGGATAATGTCTAGACGTCTAGATTAGTCTAGATGTGTGCACAGCTGGAAACTTATACAATAAAGGGATAATGTCTAGACGTCTAGATTACTGTCTAGATGTGTGCACAGCTGGGAAACTTATATAATAAAGGGATAATGTCTAGACGTCTAGATTACTGTCTAGATGTGTGCACAGCTGGGTAACTTATATAATAAAGGGATAATGTCTAGACGTCTAGATTACTGTCTAGATGTGTGCACAGCTGATTGATTTATATAATAATGGGATAATGTCTAGACGTCTAGATTACTGTCTAGATGTGTGCACAGCTGAGAAACTTATATAATAAAGGGATAATGTCTAGACGTCTAGATTACTGTTTAGATGTGTGCACAGCTGATTGATTTATATAATAATGGGATAATGTCTAGTCGTCTAGATTACTGTCTGGATGTGTGCACAGCTGAGTAATTTATATAATAAAGGGAAAATGTCTAGACGTCTAGATTAGTCTAGATGTGAGCACTGCTTAGTAAGTTACATAACAAAGCGATAAAGTCTGGACTTCTAAATTGCTATCTCAACGCCAAGACCTTATTTAGCTGAATCAGTACCAATTTGAAAATTTAAAAATGTGAAGCCAATCTCGATATTTTTTGATTAATCCTCTTTTTTTTTAAATACAGGTTTGTGCAAGTGCAGCATCATTCATAATTTCCAGACCGTGCTTCATGCAATTTTTTAAAATTGTTTTCTAAATAGCGAATTCATCCCAATGGTAAAATTGATGAAAAGTTATAAATTAATGAAAGGAAATCCATCAATGGATGGATTTCCTTTCTGGAGTAATATGATATAACATGATTTTCTAACAGACGCAATTTTTAGCAAATTGCCATAAAGTTGTTAATTATATAACAAGGCAAAAGAAAATTATGTGTTACTGGCGGGAAAGTTCAGCATCTACAGCCATATTACCAACATCTACTTTTAATTTTGTAGGACAACATAAAACAGTGGACATTACTTTCAGAGCACCCCTCATAAAAAAGCAAAGTCGTCGGGGCGGTCTTAAGTCGGTGTCAGCCAATCAGCGAGGGAGTCTATCCCCTTTTCACTAGCGCTAGACCAAGGAGATTGTTTATGCATCTGAGATCCCTGTGCTACTCATAACGCTGAGTTGGCGAGGACCGGTATCGAACTAGGAACCTTGTGGTTTCTAGCCTAACGCTCTACCAACTGAGCTAACCCGGCCTCATAAAATCGTCTTAAAGGGGAAATTATTTCTTGGGAGCGAAAAAAATAAGAAATTAAGAAGGAAATAAACATAAGAAAAATAAAAAGATGAAATTTAAAAAAAAAAAAATTAAAATTACAATTTGAATGAAAATCAATAATGTGTTTTTTTTTCTTTCTCTTTTTTTTTCTCAAACAGAAACACAACTCGTGTGTTAGCTCTAACGGCTGGAGAGTCTAAGAGAAAGATAATTTGATTTTGGCATTTGCCTTACACAAAACCGTGACAAGTAAAGGAAATAATCCCAACATGTCTATTGTGGTTGAAACGCCTTGTGTCCTAGTCCCTCGAACAGCCTCTCTACTTAGTAAAATTAACTAACCCTTAACCTACCAAATTTCCTCCACGGTAATACCAAATTTTCTTGATGTGTTTTACCTGTATGATAGAATATTTAAAAGTTCACTATCTATTCACCTCAGAACTCATTCTATTCAAATAAAGTCCTATCATTATTGTAATCTGGGTCCTTCTGTCCAATTATAATGAACTAACCATCAATTTTTGTGTTTTGGTGGGAGAGTTTTTTTCTTGCTAGCTAATAATAATAATAATAATAATAATAATAATAATAATAATAATAATAATAATAATCCTGGAGACCTGAGGAGACTTGCTGTCACTCAGACTCCAGTGAAAGACCATCAGCTAACACTGATGTGAAAACTCAAAAGGAGTAAATAATAATAATAATAAATAAATAATTAAAATTCTCTGGGACTTTGAAATACAGACAGTTCACATAATCCTGGTCAGGAGACCAGACCTAGTGTTGATTAACAAAAAGAAGAGAACTTTTCATCTCGTGGATTTTTCCGTCCCTGCCGATCATCGAGTAAAAGTTGAAAAAAAAAAAGAGGAAAATATAGACAAATACCTGGACCTTGCCAGAGAACTAAGAAAACTGTGGAACATGAAGCTGAAGGTCGTGCCAATTGTAATTGGTGCACTTAGAACGGTTCCCAAGGGTCTGAAAAAGAGTCTGGGTGAAATAGAAATCAGAGAAAGAATCGAGACCATCCAGACTCATTGTTGAGATCGGCTAGAATACTCCCAATCCTTAATCTATTTATACTGGCCATGTCTCCAACTGGACACATGGCCTGATGGATATAGTTATTTACTAAGCTTAGTGAGTTCGATTCTCACTGGGCGCACAAGGCCAGAAGCGAACTTACTAACAATAGTCTGCAAACCAAGCTTGTTAACCATTACACCACATAAGGTGCCGTAAAAAACTAAGCCCAGCTTAGGTTTGGCACAAGGACGAAAGTACGGGGCATCGAGTGAGGATCGAACTCACTATTCAGTAGCAATGGATCTGCGAGTCTAGCTTTCTAACCATTACACCACGATGAGACACCCTTTTTGACTAAGCTTAGCTTAGATGTAGCACAAGGCCAGAAATATAGGGCGCCCAGTGAGAATCGAACTCACTAACAATAGAAAGCAAATCTAACTTTCTAACCATTACACCGCATATAGGTGTTGAGTTGATACAGTTCCAAGTGACAGTTATCTCTAGGCTGCAGGTTCAATCCTGGTCAAGGGCAACAGTAACATAGAATAATAATTAACACAGTTTAACCGTTGTACCCCAGCTATGGTTAGCGGATGAGAATAGTATATCTCCGTGGATTGAATAACGGTTTGGATTCAACGTTCCGTGAAGGCTCCCGATTATAACAAAAGAGAAGGGTCCCGAGTCCGAGAAGGTTCTTGGGTCCCACAAGAAATACCTGAAGAAGGCCGGAGGGTACATCAACCGAAAAGTTAAGAAATAAGAAGCAAAAAATTTGTCTAACTTCATGCTGAAAAAAAACAAAAACAAAAAAACAACCCTCAGCCAATAGAAGCGAAGTATGTAAGATTTAAAATAGGTCAATTTTTCACTTTTAAAAATATAAAATTGTTCATCTATGCGAAAGTTGTGTGTTAGCGTTGCTTCCTTGAGGTGGAAATAGATCCACACAGAATACATGGTGCGTGAATATCTATTTTATTCAGCACTTTTAACATAGAACAAAGAAGTAGTACAACCACAAGACAAAACGTACAAAATGAGGAGGTTCAAATGTCTGGAGTTGACGTAATTTCGTCCGAATATTTTTCCCGACTTCTGTCACTGCTGCGTCGACTCTTATATGGCTCTGGGTTAGTCCATCTTGTATGGGGTGTTAACTCCCCTACAACAGTTAGTTTACTGAATACTGATACCAAAATTAGATCTTTTACTTGCACCATAGCATTAAAGATCGTTTACTAAAATGCACTAAAATCCACGTTTTCGCAAAATTTAGCCTTTTTAGTGCATTTTAGTAGACGTTCTTTGATGCTATTTCCTCAACACTAACACACAACTTTTGCATAGATGGACAATTTGATAAGTTAAAAAGTGAAAAATCGACCTCCCCTAGTGAGCATATCGTTTCCAGCCTCACCGTGACAGTAACGAATCCGGATATTCAAATAGTCAGATGGAAAGAGCAGATAAGAAAACAGGATTTGTTCGCAGTCGTTAAAGTGGTACGACAGATAAGAAAGGAGACAACTTATTATTTATTTTTTATTAGCTGAAGATGATAGACGCTGAATTTGGTTTCGGTTTTTATGGTCTTACATGCAAAGAACAATCTCGTGGGTTTTAAAAGAAATTGTCCGTGAGAAAAAAGAAAAGAAAGATCCTTCTATCTATCTAGTACATATATAAAGGGCAGTTGTGTGTATATGTAAGTAAGTAAAAGTCTAAAGTCGGTATCAGCCAGTCAGCGAGGGAGTCTATCCCCTTTTCACTAGCTCTAGACCAAGGAGATGGTTTTAGCATCTGAGGTGGAGCGCCACACCTACCGTCAGCTCCTTACTTTATCGCACAGATCCCTGTGATACTCATACGCCGAGTTGGCGAGGACCGGTATCGAACTAGGAACCTTGAGGTTTCTAGCTGAACGCTCTACCGACTGAGCAAACCCAGCCCTAAATATGTATATGTATGTCCGGCGAAAACTTCGAAAATAAAACAATTAACAACAGTGTAAATATATATACACATTAAATATCACCAGGGTTTGGTTTTTGAGCAAAAATAATAGAGATTTGATTTATATTCGTGAAGATAATTAAAAAATAAAATTTAAATGATACCAGCATGGAATTTTTGCTCATTTAATATTTTAGACATTAACATTTCTTTTCAGAGTAGCTGGATCAATGCAAGGTCTATTTTTTTTCTCCACATCAGCGTAAGTTGGAAAAATATGAAGATCTACGGGAACAATGCGTCAGAAACGGATGGATAACGGATGTATTTCGTATCGAAGTCGGATGCCGGGGATTTATTACCAACTCAACCTTGGCATTTTTATCTAAACTTGAACTTTCTCCACCAGAAAAAAGGAAATACATCAAAAAGATCCAGGATAAAGCTCTAACCGCATCAGCGTGGATATGGCAATACTACAAGGTGACATCAAACCGACAAAGTCTGGTGGTATTGTGAGATACTGATGGGGCCCACTGGTAATGATGCTTCAGCCCCAAAACCATGCCTGAACCCAAAGTTATCATCTGATGAAGGCTTTGTTGGTTGCAATGCTACTGTGTAAATAGCAGTCATTGAATGGAGGTTATATATATATATATATATATATATATATATATATAATATATATATATATATATATATTTGGGAGAATATGTGCTTAATTGAAGTCAAACCTAATTTTTTTGAAAGTTAATTCATTAATGATTAATTAGGTGGGATTTAACTACTTAAATATAAGGCTAAACAAATCGAGAAAAATCAATCTCTGTATGTACATTTCGGCCTATTAGGCCTCATCAGTAGAGCTATATTTGTTTACGTTCATATATATATATATATATATATATATATATATATATATATATATATATATATATATATATATATATATATATATATATATATTATATATATATATATATATATATATATATATATATATATATATCTTGTTTAAAATATAATCTAGACAATATCAATCTGTCATACTCTGTTCATAATCTATCTTTCTTTCTTTTTTATTTCTTAGTCCATTCCTATCTATCTTTAATAGTCTGTCCATCTGCTCATATATATATATATATATGGGTCTCTCTCTCTCTCTCTCTCTCTCTCTCTCTCTCTCTCTCTCTCTCTCTCTCTCTCTCTATCTATCTATCTATCTTACTATTCATATCAATATATCACAGCCTTTTGCTTATCTATCTATATATCCCAATCTCATTCTTTTCTCCTTCTCTCTCTCTCTCTCTCTCTCTCTCTATATATATATATATATATATATATATATATATATATATATATATATGGGGAAATAAGAGGAAATTAATCTGACAGTATGTGGAAAGAGGTAGACAAGCACAGGATGTTGTCGAAAATGGATGTTTATTGTAGGTAGTGATGTCGACATTGTAAAGTTTCGGTCTGTTAGACCTTCTTCAGGACTTTGGGTTGAAAATGTTCACCATTGAAGCAAGAACCCAATCCAGAGTCCTCAAGAAGGTATAACATACCGAAACGTTACAACGTCGACATTTATTGAAAATTTCCTATCTATCTATCTATCTATCTATCTAAGCCTCTTCATTACCACCTCTCTCTCTCTCTCTCTCTCTCTCTCTATATATATATATATATAATATATATATATATATATATATATATATATTGAATTTGAAAATTTGCTTTTTGGAGTATTGTTAAGTAAAGTATATTATTATTTATATTTTTTGAAGGCAATTACAATGTGTATATCATATAAAATTCGATTATTTTTGAAAATAATCATGACAAGCAAACCCGGCGAATAAAACGCACCACATGGAACACCGTACAGCTGTTTCAACTTTATTAAGTCTCATCAGCTGTGTATACCTACGATCTCCCTCCGATAGAGATCGAAACCGGGAGCCCAGCACGCAATGTCAGAAACTTCCACGTGGCGCACGTTATTCGCCGGGTTTGCTTGTTATGATTATTTTCAATAATTATCGAATTTTATACGATATATGTATTGTAATTGCCTGAAAAAATATAATTATATATATATATATATATATATATATATATATATATATATATATATATATGAGAAGAAAATATTTTAAAAATATAACAAACACAGGATGTTATGATCAGGAAACAATTTTTAGTGTCCCTACTTAAGCATTTCGGTATATTGTACCATCTTCAGGACACTGTTAAGTAATGTTTATGTGAGGGACAAAATGAAAGATCTCAAGTGTATAATGAATGTGTGAATATGATGTTATTAACCGTTAATTTTTATATGCGCGTTTGTTTACGAAATGTTTGTTTAATGTGATCAAATTATCGGTTAATAACATTTGATGTTTTCGGACGTTCCCACTGTCGAGTTAGGAGCATCCTCTCCAACTCTGTTGAGTCAGGAAGAGCGAAAGCTCCTCACTGTAACTGTCTCCCTCTCTTTCAGCTAAAAAGGGTCTTTTTATAATTCTCTTTTTGTCATTGTCTATTGTGATCATTAAGCTAAAATATTCCTCAAATATCAGGTGATTTGCAATGATGCAATATCAAATGATTTTGATATCTGTGGAATTCTGGTGACGTAAATTATCGGATGAATTTAAACCATTGTTTCTATTGTTCCTAAAATATTTCTAAACTAATATCCATTCGATTTTCTTTTGTTTACCTAATTCTAAACTCATGACATACCATTGTAAAACTAGTTATTTAAGAAAACTTAATTATTTTAATTTGGTCAATTCCACATGCCGTAAAAATATAGGGGCCGATCCCTATAATAGAAAGGATAATACATACCATAATTTAATTTTATATCAATCAATATTCACCTTAAATAAACACAAAAATTTACATCACTAACCCAACTCAACCAGATCCTCAATTCCTATAAATAATAAATAATTTAACATTTATTAAGCAACTCAGTATTGCATAACAATAAAAAAAAAACACATAACCACACGCCCAACTCTACTTCACCCTGAAGCCGAAAAATCAAAAATTAATCAACGCCCGAGATTACGTCATTAACGGTTCTTTATCGGTCGCGTCTGAAAATGAATTTAAAAAAAGTTCTCTTTCGAATATTTCAAAAATTCTCCGCTTTTTCCAACGAATTTCATTTTAAATAAGGATTCACTCTGATGAAGGTCGAATTTTCTTTGTGTGCGGAACACTTCTACATTTTTTCTATTATTA
>CM042158.1:94657399-94659899 GCA_023376005.1 Doryteuthis pealeii | reverse complement strand
TTAGTGTCGCACGTGCTGCACGGGCAGGTCAGAGTAAGGAGCCCGGATGAACACTGTAATTTATTGACCAGCCCTCACAAACCGGCAGAAAAGCTTGCAGTAGCATTTTGCCTGTGGCGACGAGTGGACGAGAGAGAAGATATTTTGTTAGTGTTGGTGAGATGAGTGCAGAGTAAAAGTAAAGTAAAAGCGTCGGACTTAACTGTGCCCCCCAGAGAACATTCTTATTAGATAAATGGCACCTGAGCTAAAGTATCCGAGGTTTTCCGTGATGATACTAATGTCAACACATTGTCTAGTGAGGTTGGACTACCACATGACTTCATACGGATGCGTAATTATGAACTTTTGTTAAGTGAATTAGGGCGTCCCAGAAAAAAACAAAGCAAAACAGAACCCACAAATTTTGTATTAAAACTGTTAATTTTCCCATTAAACAAATAAATTAGGATTTAGGGTTAGGGTTAGGGTTGGGGTTTTGGGTTAGTTTAATGGGGAAAATAAATGAATAATTTGGGTTCTGTTTTTTCTGGGTCGGTCTGTAAAGGGTGGCCCAGAAAAAACAGAATCCAAATTATTTATTTATTTTCCCATTAAACTAACCCTAAACTCCAACCCTAACCCTAAATCCTAATTTATTTGTTTAATGGAAAAATTAACAATTTTATTACAAAATTGGTGGGTTCTGCTTTTGTTTTTTGTTGTTTGTTTTTTTTTGGACGCCCTAATTTACTAAACAAAAGTTCATAATTACCCATGAATTCCTCTCGCTTCTTGCAGGTTCCCGAGGTCGAAAAGGTTACCGAGTCCGAGATGGTTCTCGAATCCGAGAAGAAATACCTCAAGAAGCCCGGAGGGCACATCGACCGAAATGTTGTACAAATAACAATGAAGATGAGGACAATAGTCCGAATAATACAAATAATACTAATCATCAAGCCTCGTCGCAAAAATTCAGAGAAATAGCAAATTGTCTTGTCTAGGATTTGAACCTGGGGAGCTTAGTCCACTTCCTATGATGATAACCATTATGATATGAGCGCCAATATATGTGGATATTTTTGTTGTTTTCTTTATTGCTATTTAAAAAAATCTTACTAATTTTAATTCGTATTTTCATGTTAATTTTGGTTTCAAAATCAAAAAGGTTAGAAGATAAGTGAGAGTTATTTCCCTTTGTCAAATAGAAAAGACAAGAGTTACCTCCCTCTCTTGACGTAGTGCATAAGAAAAAGAACTCAAAATTGAGGGGGGTTTTTGTCTTTACTTTAGCCTTGTAGTAACAGTCTTAATAACTGACTTATTTACTGGATTATTTATATAATTTGTTCATGTAAAAATGTGTTATCAGAAGTATTTTTATCGTAAGGCGAAAGATAATAAAAACAATTTTTTTCAAATTGTAATTTAATTCCCAAACATCAGATAATTGTTAGCTTTTAATAAAATTTTCATCACTTTATTAATAACTCAGTTTTATAATAAATAGCTTATTTCGTTAAAAAATATCAATTTTTATTGAATGAAAAAAAAAATTCCAGTCCCTAATTTTTGTATATCCTAAAGGTCACACAAAAAATCAAAACTTAAAACTCGAAAAACGTTATTTAAAAATTTAAAAGTTATTTTCCCAACACTAAAATGATTCTAATAGGTGTTTTGTTTTTTCGTAGTTTAAAGAAGAAATTAATTGAATTGATACAATAAAGTATTTTATTTTATTCAATTGGCCTATTTTTATTCACTTAAAAATTCAATAGTGAATTTTAAACGTCTGGAAGGTGCTATATTGTGATTGTAGAGGGGACCAATATTATTATTAATGACAGAGAATAAATTTGTATGTATTTAACAACAAGATGTGAATGTTCAAAAGGAATAGTGTAGATGATATGTGTAATGTAAAATGTAAAAGTTCGTATGTTAAGTTTGGAAAAGTTCGTTTAGATATGGACAGAAATGAGAAATAAGTTTGTGTATCTGACCGGCTGAAACGGATTCCTGGTGTTGACTGCGGTGGTATGATTGTCTCGTCTGCTAGCGAAATGAATTCTCTCTCATTGTTGATTTCTTATCCATAATTTATAATACTTTAGTAGGATCAAAAAGTAATTAACTTTTTGGCACAAACGCGCGGACGTAGTAGAAAGCAATACGAACCCAGCCAATCGATTCTGATTTTTGTGTAATCACTTTTCCTTAAATCTTTGGAAAAGGATTTGTGTTCGTGTGTTTGCTTTAATTACTTTTCCTTAAGCTTGGAAAAAAGGATTGTGTTGTGTGTTTGTTTTTAATCTCTTTTCCTTAAGTTTGGAAAGAGAAATGTGTACGTGTATTTATTTAAAAATATAGAATTGTATTCTATATGATTAAATGAAAAAAAATAAAGTAAAAAGCTAAGAAGGGAAATAACTCTGTAAAATTTTTTTTTTACTTTTACGTTCTAAGGGAGGCCACTCTGTTTTTACTAATCAGCGTAACGCAGTATTTCAATCCGACG
>CM042158.1:94594899-94654899 GCA_023376005.1 Doryteuthis pealeii | reverse complement strand
TTTTTTTAGCCGACAATCTTTGGGAAAATATGTGCTTAATTAGGTACGACTTCAATTAAGCACATATTCTCCCAATATATATATATATATATATATATATATATATATATATATATATATATATAAGACTAAAAGTAATTGGTAATTTGCTTGAAGCATTGTTAAGTATGTTATAAAATAATAAAATTCGAAGGCAATACAATGCGTAAAAAATAAATTTTATTATTATATAAGACTAAGTTTTTGGTATGTACGTGTCGACGTATAAGTACAAAACGGGAGGTCACTCTGATTCGAAATCTTGCATACATATTAATAACCTTCTAACTAAGAAACACGCCAAATTTGGTTATTGATTTTTTACTGATTAAGAGATATAATTAATTAATTAAGCCAAAATCACCCAATTTGCGAAACTGTCCGTATACCAACTCCTACTGAGGATAAAATATTGTCCGCTGACAAACTCTTTGTTACAGCAACTACCAGCAATAAAAATTCAATTTTAGTGAATAAATTTCGCAGTCTTAAGCCGTTCAGCTCGGAATTTATCGCCTATTAATAGGCCAATCTTTAAAATATCCATATTGTTTGAAAGAAGAGAAAATAATCTTTCTCACTATATAATTTGTATGAGTCTTTATCAATTGAATTATTTTTTATAGCGAGTTAGAAAAAAATATTTTGCGTTGGACAGCAAAAGTATGTTTTAACGAAAAATCAAATCTTATTCATATCGCAATCTTTTTATTCCTGTGTTTAAAATATCAATTTAGTTAGAAATGAAATGAAATAATCTATCTTACAAATATTTGTTTTTACTTTGTTTTTAATCAGTATTTAATTTAAAGAGTTTTAGAAAAAAAAGCTTTTTACAAAAATAGGTAGTTAAATTATATAACTACTTATTTCGTAAATAAGTCAACATAATAACAATAACAAAATTTAAAAATAAAAATACGATGTAGTTAACTCAACTTTGTTTTGAATCAGTATTTGATTTTTTCGTATATACAAGAGTTTTAGAAAAAAAAAGCCTTTTACAAAAATAGGTAGTTTAATTATATAACTACTTATTTCGTAAATAAGTACATAATAACAATAACAAAAACTCATCTTTGTTTTTAATTCAGTATTTAATTTTTTCGTATATAGTAGCGTATGAAAAAATTAAATACTGATTAAACTATATACTATATACAAAAGATATATATATATATATACTATATACTATATACAAAAGAGTTTTAGAAAAAAAAGCCGGCGGACCTGAACTTTCAGCCCCCCTCCCACACACACACACACTCTAAATTTTTTTTTTTTAATTTTTTTTTTCAACGGATTATTATCGATTGCACACCAATCTATCCGATTGTAAAAAAAAAAAAATTTAATTTATTTATTTTTCGTGTTTTCAGGGGTGCTCATTTCCCCGTATAAGTTTATAGTAAATTTGCACTAAGGTGTCAAAATTAAGGTGACACAGAAAAAACAGAACCCACAAATTTTGTAATAAAACTTAATTTTAACTAGGGGTTAGGGTTAGGGTTAGGGTTTAGGGTTAGTGTTAGGGTTAGGGGTTGGGGTTGGTGTTGGGGTTTAAGGTTAGTTTAATGGGAAAATAAATAAATAATTTGGGTTCTGTTTTTTCTGGGCCACCTTAACTTTGACACCTTTGCGCCAGTTTCCTTTCAAGCGGTTCTGTTATGAGGGATCAATTTACTATAAACTTATACGGGGAAATGAGCACCCCTGATATATATATATATATATATATATATATATATATATATATATATAACTTAGTAAATATCAACTTAGAGAGGAACAGATTTTGCATCATCGTAAACGGAATTAGCATCTTGAAAATTTTCAGCAACTGACCAGCATAATTTGTATACCTCCTGAAATAAATAAACAAATAAATTTATAATTCACTGTATATATAATATGATAATAAATAAATAAATAAATTTATAATTCACAGTATATATAATATAATAATATAATAATAGATAAATTTATAATTCACAGTATATATAATAATATGATAATAATAATGTATAATTTTATGATATAATTTTATATATAGTATATAATTTTAAATTATAATAATTTTATAATTTCATAATTCAACAATATATCAATTCACAATTTGTATGCCTTGTGAAATAAATTCAAAATACTTATTTAACTTGACCAGCCCTATTCTTGATATAAATGATTTGCGCACAGTTATATGATTTTAAACAACTAATGATAATAATAATGAAATTTATTGTGTACAGTGCTCAGGTGCACCACAACTCATCAAAGTCTCATGTCTATTACATAGAACAATCTATTAGTGTCAGGAATATGAATAGAGTACTGTAATAATATACATGTATGTGTACAGTGCTCAGGTGCACCACAACTCATCAGAGTCTCATGTCTAGTACATAGAACAATGTATTAGTGTCAGGAATATGAATAGCGTACAGTAATAATATACATGTAGGTGTACAGTGCTCAGGTGCACCACAACTCATCAAATTCTCATGTCTAGTACATAGAACAATCTATTAGTGTCAGTAATATGAATAGAGTACTGTAATAATATACATTATAAACTCACTTTTCCCTAATCCTAATTATATACCCAGAGCTCAATGGGTGACCTGGCTGTAGGTAGCTTACAAATGTCTAGCCACACTGAAGAGACGTGATACGTTGAAACACGGTGTCTATGGATGACTATATATGCTCCCCATCCTCCAGGAGGTTGAGCACTTTGGAGGGGATTTTGCTGACAACCGCCAACTAGAGGGTAAATGCAACACTCTCCTATAAACGAATGGAGCACTCTATGGCGGCCCTTACATACATACAGATGTGTGTATTAAAACAGTTAAAATCCCCTTCTCATTCTGTAGGTAATGATAGCTGAGCATTTAAGCTGTCTGACTGATGCTGAATTGACCGGGCGTCTATAGTGGCTGTAGGTAGCTTACAAATGTCTAGCCACACTGAAGAGACCTGATATGTCAGAACACGGTGTCTGTGGATAACTATATATATATATATATATATATGTGTGTGTGTGTGTGTTACCCCCCCTGAACCTGATATGTAGGAGAGTGGGGGTCCCATATCATAGATGCGGGGGGCATATCATAAATGGGATCATAGGTAACGATGGCTGAGCGTTTAAGTTGTCTGACTGATGCTGAATCGACCAGGTTTCTATCCCGGCTGTACAAATGTCTTGCCACACTGAAGAGACCTTATACATCGGAACATGGTGTCTGTGGATAAATATATATATATGTGTGTGTGTGTGTGTGTGTGTGTTACCCCTCCGAACCTGACATGTAGGAGAGTGGGTGTCCTATATCATAGATGCGGGGGGTCCCGTATCATAAATGGGAACATAAGATTCTAGCACTGGTTCTGGACTCAGCACATGTAAGTAAGTAAAATCTTCGGGGTGGCCTAAGGTCAGTATCAGCCAATCAGCGAGGGAGTCTATCCCCTTTTCACTAGCACTAGACCAAGGAGATTGTTTTTTTGCATCTGAGGTGGAGCGCCACACCTACCATCAGCTCCTTACTTTAATGCACAGATCCCTGTGCTACTCAAACGCTGATTTGGCGATGGCCGATATCGAACTAGGAAACTTGCGGTTTATAGGCAAACATTCAACCGACTGAGGTGTTAAAGAGAAAGAAATAGATAGGTAGATAATAAATAAAATGATAGATATACATATCTGAACAGATTGAGATAGATAGATATGAACTGGCTGACAGACAAATATAGATAGATAGACAGATAGACAGATAGATAGAAGAAAATTGAATTAGATAGACAGATAGATAGATAGATAGATAGATAAACAAATAGATAGAAGAAGATTGAATGAGATAGATAGATAGATAGATAGATAGATAGATAGATAGAAGAGGATTGAATTAGATAGATAGATAGATAGATAGATAGACAAATAGATTGATAGATAGATAGATAGATAGACAGACAGACAGATAGATAGATAGATAATAAATATAATGATAGATATACATATCTGAACAGATTGAGATAGATAGATATGAACTGGCTGACAGACAAATATAGATAGATAGATAGATAGATAGAAGAGGATTGAATTAGATAGATAGATAGATAGATAGATAGATAGAAGAAGATTGAATTAGATAGATAGATAGATAGATAGATAGATTAAAAGAAGATTGAAATAGATAGATAGATAGATAGATAGATAGAAGATTGAACTAGATAGATAGATAGATAGATAGATATATTAAAAGAAGATTGAAATAGATAGATAGATAGATAGACAGATAGATAGAAGAAGATTGAATTAGATAGATAGATAGATAGATAGATAGACAGATAGATAGATAGAAGATTGAATTAGATAGATAGATAGATAGACAGATAGATAGATAGATATGATAGATTAAAAGAAGATTGAAATAGATAGATAGATAGATAGAAGAAGATTGAATTAGATAGATAGATAGATAGATAGACAGATAGATAGATAGAAGATTGAATTAGATAGATAGATAGATAGATAGATATATAGATAGATAGATTGAATTAGATAGATAGATAGATAGATAGATAGATTGAATTAGATACATAGATAGATAGATAGACAGATAGATAGATAGAAGATTGAAATAGATAGATAGATAGATAGATAGACAGATAGATAGAAGAAGATTGAATTAGATAGATAGATAGATAGACAGATAGATAGATATATTAAAAGAAGATTGAAATAGATAGATAGATAGATAGATAGATAGATAGAAGAAGAAGATAGATAGATAGATAGATAGATAGATAGATAGATAGATAGATAGATAGACAAATAGATAGAAGAAGATTGAATTAGATAGACAGATAGATAGATAGATAGATAGATAGATAGATAGATAGATATATTAAAAGAAGACTGAAATAGATAGATAGATAGACAGATAGATAGAAGAAGATTGAATTAGATAGATAGATAGATAGATAGATAGAAGAAGATTGAATTAGATAAATAGATAGACAGATAGATAGATAGATAGATGAAGATTGAATTAGATAAATAGATAGACAGACAGATAGATAGATAGAAGAAGATTGAATTAGATAGATGGATAGATAGACAGACAGATAAATAGATAGACAAATAGATAGATAGATAGACAAGGGCCGGTATTGAACTAGGAACCTTGCAGTTTCTAGCCAAACGTAGATGACAACTAAATATAAGCAAGTACGTCAAATAGACTTACTCTTCTTTCTATTACACACAGACACACACACACCTTCACACATACAAGGTGTGTCAAAAAAGTATCGTGATTTTTTGTAATTTTTGATGTATTCTGAAAAAATTAACATTCCATTCATTGTTCATTTCTATCTTAGTAAATATAGCTTCAAACTTGGGACTTTTATGACACACCTTGTATTCTGAAAAAAATGAATGATCCATTCATTGTTCATTTCTATCTTAGTAAATACAGCTTCAAACTCGGCACTTTTATGACACATTTTGTATTCGAAAAAATTAACATTCAATTCATTGTTCATTTCTATCATAGTAAATACAGCTTCAAACTTGGGACTTTTATGACACACCTTGTATTCTGAAAAAAATGAATGTTCCATTCATTGTTCATTTCTATCTTGGTAAATACAGCTTCAAACTCGACACTTTTATGACACATCTTGTACATATGCAAACACAATTTACATTTTCTTTGTTTTCTGTTGGCCAAAAAGTTTTGTGAAAGACATTATCTATTGTATTTCCTCCACAAATAATAACAATAATATGCTTTTCCACACATTCAGATATTTTAAGATTAGATAAATTCTTATGGGAGAATAAGTGCTTAATTGGAGTCGTACCTAATTTTGAAAATTAATTAATTAATAATGAATTAGGCGGGAATACCTATTAAATGTATGGCTAAACAAATCGAGAAAAATCAATCTCTGTATGTACATTTCGGCCTATTAGGCCTCATCAGCAGAGCTATAGATCGGAAGACCGCCCTGTGCGTGATTTGAAACCGGACTGCCAAGCTGACAGGCCGATCTCATAACCCCTACACTAAATGAACTTCTTAGATTTTATGATTTGTTTAGAGTAGGTTAATATTCCTCTTCTAGAGACTTTTATTACACGACGATATGATAAGTTGTAAACAAGGTATGTTTAGAATGGCTTTTTGCCGATAATTTTTGGGAGAATAAGTGCTTAATTGGAGTCGTACCTAATTTTGAAAATTAATTAATTAATAATGAATTAGGCGGGAATACCTATTAAATGTATGGCTAAACAAATCGAGAAAAATCAATCTCTGTATGTACATTTCGGCCTATTAGGCCTCATCAGCAGAGCTATAGATCGGAAGACCGCCCTGTGCGTGATTTGGCAGCTTGGCAGTCCGGTTTCAAATCACGCACAGGGCGGTCTTCCGATCTATAGCTCTGCTGATGAGGCCTAATAGGCCGAAATGTACATACAGAGATTGATTTTTCTTGATTTGTTTAGCCATACATTTAATAGGTATTCCCGCCTAATTCATTATTAATTAATTAATTTTCAAAATTAGGTACGACTCCAATTAAGCACTTATTCTCCCAAAAATTATCGGCAAAAAGCCATTCTAAACAAACATTGTTTACAACTTATCATAAATTCTTATATACACATACACACACACACACACATATATATATATATATATATATATATATGTTAAAAAAAATAATGGACTCTCCCGTCGATTTTCGACGTATGAGGGTTCATACACACAATGAACTCCCACACAGTGATTTGTTTATAGTGGTGAAGGCTTGTGTTGGACCATCCACACTTTCTGGCACAGTCGATAGGAAAGAATTGGTGCATCAAGGGTTGCCACAAACCCAATCAACAACCAACCTCAGGAGTTTTGAATTCAGAGTTATCCCTCTCCTAGACTGGTTACCTACCCAAGGCTGAAGAGCCCAGTCCGCCCTACTATTTAACCCATAGCTGGAGGGAGAATATATGGATTCATACCTTTCCCAAGGGTAGTAGCGCTATGTGAAATGCCAACAGCTTCGTCTAGGAATTGAACTCGAATTGACGAGTCCATTTTCCACGACTCTAACCACTAGCCCACGCGCTTCCACATATATATATATTTATTTTAAGAATGGAAAGGAGTAACCTACTCGAGTTTCATCGATTGATTCTTCAGGGTTACTTTAAATTAATCGAGTTTACGATTAATCTTAGGTCTACTAAATTTAAGTCCCATTCCAACTGGCATGTTTATAACACCTAAGATTAATCGTAAACTCGATTAATTTAAAGTAACCCTGAAGAATCAATCGATGAAACTCGAGTAGGTTACTCCTTTCCATTCTTAAAATAAATTTATGCTCTACATTGAATTGAGCACTTTGTATTTGTTTTTTCTCAACCTTAACCTCTGAATATTGGGCACTTCTAACGATCGTTCTTATACCCACCGGTAAGTTAATACTTATACATATACAAATATATATATATATATATATATATATATATATATATCATCCACAGGCCCCACGTTTTGACGTATCATGTCTTCTCAGTGTGGCTAAACTTAACAGGCCACATCCAGACAGGATAGAAACCCAACCTATTTTTCATCAGTCAGAGTTCATAACCACTGGGCCAAGTTCTAAGCTATTTACAGGCAAGAGGCAGAATTTAACTAATAAATACATACATAGGTATATATGTTACAGCCTCTAGAGAACAAACATCCATTTTACAGGAGGGCTTTGCTATTTAAGCTTAATTTGTAGCCAACAATCACATTTTTACCCCAGAGAGCTCAACCAGCAAGGGGATGGGATCATATATATATTGATTTTGTGGTGTGAGAAATGGTCAGTAACCAAGCACTGTTGATTTCATGTACATGACACCCTAAGTTATATATATATATATATATATATATATATATATATATATATATGAGGTTAAGTAAACAAACAAATGTGTTTATTTTTTATATGGCCTTAAGCCGACAATTTTTGGAGGATATGTGCTTAATTGAAGTCATACCTAATTTTGAAAATTAATTAGTTAATAATTAATGAATTTAGGCGGGCATATATGTTCAAATGTAAGGCTAAACAAATCGAGAAAATGTCAATCCCTGAATGTACATTTCGACCTATTAGGTCTCATCAGCAAGGTTATAGACATGGGAGACTGCTCCGTGTGTGACTTGAAACCTTGCTGACTATATATATATGTATATGTATATACACAAAATGGACAGTTGCTAGCAACAGCTTCAGTTTCAGATATTTTCTGTTGAAGACATTTTATCCCGAAATATTAAGAATAAATCACAGGTTAACAAACAGCACCATAGTTACCTTCTTTTTATTAACACTTGAATTGTGATAGCCCTGTTTCAAGCAAATTATAAAACACTCATATATATATACATATATATATACATATATATATATATGATGGTTGTCAACTCGTGTTCGAGTAAGACCATTTCCTGTTTTTTCTTATCATCATAGTTGGGTGCCAGTAGCATTTGACACTTTATCCTTGTGTTTTCTCACATGACTCACCAGGCCATATATATATATATATATATATATATATATATATATATATATCTTATTATAATGGAGATTGTGTGTTTTTCTGTCTGTAACCGAAACTATATTACTATACAAGTCACAATTCTCTTAGTTATTGACATCACATTCTCCATGATTTTATTTTTATCTAAACCTCAATTATTAATAAAATTGTTTTACATCATTAATACTGTTGACCATATCTACATGATATTTTCCACGTACCCCACTTGTACGGGTCAGGCACGAAGGCCCTATTTATGTGGGACCACCCACAAGCCGAAGCTCATGGGGTGGCGGGTGAAAAATTGCGTCGATCCCGTCGGCATTCCCCCTCAAGGGGGGCGCCTCAGGCACTGGGCAATAAACCCAGCCCTGCCCCTTTAAATCGAGGGGGCAGGTGTTGCCTGGGGGGATGGCCCCCTGGGATCGACGCCGTTAATTATAGCAATGGTCCAGAGGCCGAAGCCACTGTTGACCATATCTACATCCTAATAACATGCAATTGTATTTATATATACAACAAAATAGCGGATTACAGTGTGAATGGTAAGGCTAATTTGCATATTGATCTTAAAAATTTGATTTTAATAAATATATGCTAAGTATTATTGATTTCTAATTGTTTGGTTTTATCTTATTGAATATGACCAAAAATCTCTGAGATAAATCTTTAAAAAAATCCATTAACAAGAAGAAATAACTGTAATATTATTCTTTACTTCCTATTTTAACTAAATAGTTAAATTAGGAAAATTAACCAATGAAAGATGGGAGTAAGGGAAAATGATGGAAGAGTTAGTTTCAAAGTTGTTCTATTTTTCAATCATACCCCCTCTGTTCCAAATATTTTTATTATCTACATTCTTATTTAGTTTCATTAGCATTTCTAATTTAATATGATATTTTATTATATTAATTATGATATTTTATTATTATTAAAACTTAATTTTTCGAAAAAATTAAAATTTTTAATAAATCCGAACTACAATAGCGTCCGCGGAAGTAACCGACGTTATTTACGGTCCAGAATGTGACATTAAGTAAAGATCTTCAACAAACAACATGGGATCTAACTCAACGATCTGATGATTGCCCCTTGGCATGAAACCTGGGTAGCTGTTTATAATGAACATTGATCTATAAAAACTCAGCAAATTAAATAAATATTAGCTCTCACAATTTGTGATTGAGCACTGTATTTTCTTTGTTTCATCACAAAAAAAATTTGTTTTTATATATACCTATATATATATATATATATATATATATATATATAAAAGAATTTATCTAATCTAAAAATATCTAAGTAAATTAAAGTAGTGGGAAAAACAAACAAAAACAAGAAAACAAGAAAAACAGAACAAAAAATCAGAATTTTTATATATTCAACTGTTGCTCTGTTCCTGGTTTAATCTATTCTCATATTTTGGATATATATATAGGGTCATCCACAGACATGTTTCGACTTATCAAATCTCTGCAGTGTGGCTAGACATATTGTAAGCTACCTAAAGCCGGAATTGAAATCCGATCGGTTGGGTGTCAGTCCGGCACCTTAAACATTAGGCTGTCTTCACTTACAGAATGAAAAGGGGATTTTAACTGTTTTAATACATATGTCGCTTTGTGTGTAAAGACCGTCACAGAGTGCTCCATTCCTTATATAGAAGAGCATTGCGTTTACGCTTGAGTTGGCGGCCGTCAGCAAGATCCCTCCATATTATATATATATATATATATATATATATATTGATTTTGAGTTTTGAGATACTATCACTAACCAAGAACTGATATATATATATATATATATATATATATATATATATATAAATTGTCGGCAAAAAGCCATATCCAAACACACCATGTTTACAACTTATCATATATATATATATATAAAAAGAATTAATCAAATTTGAAAATATCTAAGTAAATTAAAGTAGTTGGGTGATCTATTGTCCCTATCAGCTGAACAGTGAGGGAGCCTATCTCATTTCCACTAGCGCTAGCCCACAAAGATTGTTTTGCATCTAAGCTGGAGTGCCACAGCTACAATCAACACCCCAAGATCGAAGCTCTGTCCTGGTAAATACACATTCAGTCTTGATACTTTTTAACACATCTCGTACAGTGAGAAGTTATTGTGATATTGTTGCTTGCTGTCACTTAATATGAAAAGTGTTGTGATACTTACATCATCCGGGACAATTTGGGGATGTTTCCTTTTTATATAATGAATGAGCCTCAATATGCTGACCCGTTGATTCTTTATCATTTTAAAAATTATCACGTAGATGACTGCCAGAAGTCCACCTTTTGTGATGCCATCCCTAAAATTAAATAAAAATTTATTTCACTTGGAAATATACCATTATAAATTTGTATTTACCCAACCCCTCTGCCATGGGTAGGATGCAACATGTTAAAGCGACATTTCTTCCAAGCCATATGTGGCATATGGACAAACAGAAAAACAACAAAGAATAGAAAACAAAAATGGGAAGAAAAACAACTATATGGACACTTTAAACGACAAACCGGAGAGGTTACACATGAAAAAACCTTGATGTGGTTGAGAAAAGGAAACCTTAAAAGAGAAACTGAATCACTAATAATTGCTGCTCAGAATAATGCCATAAGGACAAACAAAGCAAAAATTAATAAGACCCAACAAAATAGTAAATTTAGATTATGCGGTAATAGAGATGAGACTGTAAACCATGTACTATGCGAATGTAGCAAACTAGCACAAAGAAGGTGATCCATTGGGAATTATGCAAAAAATTTCATTTTGACCATACAAGAAAATGGTATATGCATAAACCAGAATCTGTTCTTGAGAACGAAGCGCATAGTCAGTGCTACTGTATGGCTGCACCAATTTGACCCTAACAAAGCACCTAGAGATTAAGCTACATGGGAGCTGCACAAGAATGCTGTGTGCAATCTTGAACGTATCGTGGAAACAACATCCCACATCCATTTTCATCTTGGATAGCATCACGCATAGAAAAGCAAAAAGTCCACTTTTGGTGATGCCATCCCTAAAATTGAATAAAAAAATGATAACATGGGCTGTTCGGGCCCTAACAGATACTATCACTCCATCAGATTGGACTTAGGAGTAATGGCAATGAAGGGGTACTCCACACTCCCTAGAGCTCTAGAACAGGAGCCTCACCATCAGAATCAGTGTATGCTAAGCCTCATCAACAGGATATATTCTTAAATGTGATTCGTCTTGCACTAAGCCATCCTTAACTCTTAACGTCCTATACCACCTCACTCCACCCGACTGGAAGTCTCGTTCATTTTCCTAATCTGCCCCAAACGATAGCCTTTGTTTAAATGTAATATTAAACATATATTTATAAGTCTTTGATTTAAGGGAAATAACAGGTAACTTTAGATGCAAAGGTCATTTTTAGCCATTTTTTTTATATATCCTTATAGGAATGGGGCTCTGGACTTAGAAAATTCTCAACAGGATGTTAAGAGTTAAGCAAAGATTGAACTCAAAACATTAATAATGATCTGTAAGATTTAGATTATAATCAATGCTATACATGTAGATCTCACTTACAAGTTCTAATAAACGAAATGTTTTCCAACAGGAGTCTGTTCAATTGAACACAGAAATTCCTTTCGCTGTCAGCAAAGTCTCTACCAACTGAGCACATTCCTTTCACTTTCTTCTTTCCAAAACACAGCAGTCGTCCAATTTCACTTCTGTCCCCAAAACACTTGCTTTTGTAATGACGTCACAGTATCAGCCACTGTCCGTTTTATTTATGCTCGCTCGGCTACCCTTTATGCAAATTTCGACAAATCTCATCTGGGTTTCTGCCAACAGCATTTCAGCTAAGAGGATGTAGCAAGTTCAAATATCCATGGCCACTTGCCACACAACTCCCCTTCGCACAGGCCAAACATATCCTGATGCACTTTGTTTGTGGAGGCTGGGAATCCGTTCGTTCACAGCTCTGCCCTTCAATATCGCCACACAAGTTAAAGCGACATTTCTTCCAAGCCATAGTTGAGTCAGTGCTACTGTATGGCTACACCACTTGTACCTTAACAAAGCACCTAGAGATTAAGCTAGATGGGAGCTGCACAAGAATGCTGTGTGTGATCAACCTAGTTTTCCTTTTTATTAATGGAAACATTTGTGGTCAGGTGTCAAATATAATAAAGGATAGAGTTGTGACAAATATCAGGGTACATGCCATTCTTCACACAGTCACACAAACAAGTAGTCTGCACTGTTGGTGGTAATTAGATTATTTGGACGGCATCTGTTGCAGAAGGGTTAGACCTTCTCAAAATCTGTATCTAGTGGTGAGGCACCACTTCTGAAACTCTGAGGAGTGTAGAGAACCCCTTATCATTACTCCAAGATACTGAAGTACCTGTCAGATTTCGATGTATGGGTTTAATAGATCTTTTTTGAAAATTATTAGTATTAGATAAGAATACTTGAAACTATTTAACTGTATAAAAACAGATATTAGGTATGAATAGTCTCTTAAAACCATATAATTGCTTGAAAAAAGAAAAAAGACTGAGTTTGGTATTAAATAATCCAACAGAGTTGACATGCCATAAAATCAACCAACCAATCAAACAAACAAACAAACAAACAAACAAGTGGCTGGTATAAAACCAAATAAAAATATAAACAAACAATTCTTACTTGCAATGAAAAAGAAGTTGTTTTCCCTGTCCTCCATAGTCAACCAGCATTTTAATAATCTCCACCAGTTCATCTGGTGAAGGTAGCTTTTGTCTTATCCAGATTTTACATGTAAAATGAACAACTGTCATTGGTGCAACAGTGCTCTGGCAAAGAAAAGAAAAAGAAGAAAAAATAGACATGTTTTTACTTAATTATTTCTAATATATTTTTGAAGGCAAAATAATGCAAATTTATGTTTAAAAACATATTTATTTAATTTTTTTTATTTTTTATTTTTTATTTTTTTTTTTTTTTGGTCCCTTAATATTTTCAGGCTATGCCTATCTTCAGAGGGTTGAAAAAAATTTTTTTTAAAATTTCATCTGTATTTGATAAACTCAACTGTGATGTTAATCCGTTGAATATTTTATAACATATTCATAGCTAATATTGAACAATATTTCGATTTTATAAAAATCATCTTCAGAGAAAAAATGAAAGAAAGCAAAAAGACCCCAAAACACAGACATCATTTATACAGACAGATTACCGGTAAAGGGGGGGGGTGAAACACAGTAGAATGACTTTATTTCAAAACTTTGTCGGCGTTAAATAGCCACCGAGGTTGATATGTCGTAAAACAAAACAAGCCAAACCTAACCAATATTTCTTTGAGGGGAACTATTCCCCAGGCAAGTCAATAGATGTTTTCCTCTTCAAAGTCTTGGTGTAAAAAGAGCTGAGAGACCGTGTTGGTGCCAAGCATTCGGGGTTTTTTTTGTTTTTGTTTTTTGCATCCTCCAAAACCAGAAATATATATATATATTAAATTTGGTATGAGCTCTCTAACTGGTAATTTAAATTAACTCTCACTACTAAGCATATAAGCGATGATCGTTTCCCCCGGAAATTTGATCTCTGTGACCGTAAAATACATAAACAAACCTATGTAATTAATAGGTTAAAAACACCAATCCCTGTCAGTGGCCGAGGGGATAAGATTTCAAGCTGCCAAACGGTCAGTCTGAGTTCGACCCTAGCCATACTGAAGAGGCGTAAAACGCCGCCGAAACATGTGTCTGTGGATGACTTACACACATATATATATATATATATATATATATATATATATTTTGTATACTTAAAGATTTTATAATTTTCTATTATTATTTTATTTTATATTCAAAATAATAATAAATAGAATACAAGGTGTACATGAACTAACTCCTGGCCGAAACACGTGTTGGTAATAAAAAATTAAATCATTTTTATCCATTCAAAATTTTCTTTCCTTTATTTATTTATCCTTTCAACAAATATGTGTGTGTGTGTGTGTGTGTGTGTGTGTGTGTGTGTGTGTACGTGTGGGTGTGGGTGTGTGTGTGTGTGTGTGTGTGTGTGTGTGTGTGTACGTGTGTATGTGTGTGTGTACGTGTGTATGTGTGTGTGTGTCTCTTTCTCTCTGTCTCTTTGTGTCTGTGTCTGTGTCTGTGTGTCTGTGTGTGTGTCCGAAAGAAGAAATACAAAGAAAGATCTTTGATTAAAACAGTGTTCAATGCTATTAATGCAGACCATTTATAAAACTTATGAAATATTAAGAAAAAAATCTCTTCCTATTTCCTTAAATCTTTCAAACTAGAAGAAGCAAAAAAAAATACATTATTTATTTTGAGTATAGATAAAAGGATATGAAAACAACACAATATGCTGTTAAAGTGAAAACATTTTATAACATTTCAGCCCACTAGGCCTCACACACTGAGCACTGCCCTGTCTATAGCTCTGCTGATGAGGCCTACTGGGCTGAAATGTACATACAGAGATTGACTTTTTCTCGATTTGTTTACGCTTTACATTTAAACCGATATACACGCCTAATTCATTTAATTATAATTAATTAATTAACAAATTAGGTGTGGCTTTAATTAAGCACATAGTCTCCCAAAAATTGTTGGCATTCGCCATTTCAAACACATCGTTTGTCCACTTCATATATATATATATATATATATATATATATATATATATAAATATAACAGGAGATTTATATTTTCATCATTATAGCCTATTTCAGGAAGCCTAGAGCAAATGTTTAGTGTTTGCTCTAGACTTCCTGAAATAGGCTATAATGCTAGAAATCTAAATCTTCTGTTGTATTGTTTACTTATATAATTTTGCTCTGTGACTCTGACAATAAGAGCACACATTGAGCTCTGCAAACTACGACACTTTAAAAAGAAAAAATGATTCTATGTCGTAAGGAAAATTTCTTCTCTGGATTTTAGGATTATATATATATATATATATATATATATATGATTTAAGCAGGTTTACAATCACCAGAGAACTCAACTCTACAAACGACAGGCGAGTATATATATATATATATATATATATATATATATATATATATGTATATATATGATTTAAGCATGTTTTATTAAAGACCCAGTAATATTTCTTCTTTATAGAATGGTCCATTATTTATCTGAGATGATGACATAATATAACAAATACATTCATTCATGTATTATTCGATTAATATTTCATTCATCATCCAATATTAAAATTCAATTTGTTAAATTCAACAATTTCAATGAAACCAAATGAATTGTGAAAATCAACTTGAAAAAATAATACATTTTTAATGATTACCTGTTTTGTTGAAGAAATATTGAAGTTTCTCTGAATATAATTTCTTTTTTCACTAATATCAACCAGTTCGACTTTGACTGATTTATACACTTGTGTATAATTCCCCATTTCAGGCCAATATACTTCATCAGACTAAAAAGAAAAGAAAAAGATAATAAGATTTCAAAATTATAGCAAGATGAGAAGAAAAATAAAATAAAATTTGTTTGTGATAAATTAACAGTTATACAAGTATTAATGAAAACTTATACAAGTTATACAAGCCTTAATGAAAACTTGGTTTTGGGGTTGAATAAAGATTTTTATACATTCAGGTATAATCATTAATTAATTTATGAATGATAGGTATATTTTAAACAAAAGCATCTATACCATAAATCCTCGGGTATAATACCCATTTCATTCCAAAATTTAAAGGTCAAAATCCCTAGTGCTTACTACATACGAGATTAAAAATGAAAAATATTCTCTAAGCAATGTCCGAGTCTCTATTTGCTGTCCGACAATGTTTATTCAAATGCATATGTTTTCAGGACTAAAAATAAAATAAAAAGATAATAAAATTTCAAAATTATAGCAAGATGAGAAGAAAAGAAAATAAAATTTGTTTGTGATAAATTAACAGTTATATAAATATTCTTTAGCCTTAATGAAAATTTGGTTTTGGGGTTGAATAAAGATTTTTACACATTCAAGTATAATCATTAACAAATTTATGAATGATAGATATATTCCAAACAAAGTCATCTATATCCATAAATCCCAAAATTTAAAGGTCAAAATCCCTAGTGCGTACTATATACAAGATTAAAAATGAAAAATATTCTCTAAGCAATGTCCAAATCTCTATTTGCTGTCTGACAATGTTTATTCAGACGCATATTTTTTCAGGGTTTCATCCTCCTAAAAATCTCCAGCATATTATACTGAAGGGCAGACTATTCTCAAGGATTTACGGTATATAGAATTGGTTGTTATCCATTTGTGTATATCAACCAGTAAATATCTCACAATATTCCTTCAATGTTTGTTGTGAAGACCAACATGGACTTCAATTAAAAATAACAGAAAACTATTAAGTCATGTGCAAAAATCACGAATTATAATAAAGATTTTCAATTATAATATCATTATGATAATATAATAATATTTCAAAATTATTGCAAGACGAGAAGAAAAATAAAATAAAATTTGTTTGTGATAAATTAACAGTTACACAAGTATACTATAAATTACAGTATGTGCAAAAATCACTTATATTACAATATCATAATAATATTATAATAATATTATAATAATATTATAATGATATTATCATAATATTATAATAATATTATCATAATATTATAATGATATTATCATAATATTATAATAATATTATCATAATATTATAATGATATTATCATAATATTATCATAATATTATCATAATATTATAATGATATTATCATAATATTATAATAATATTATAATAATATTATAATGATATTATCATAATATTATAATAATATTATCATAATATTATAATAATATTATAATGATATTATCATAATATTATAATAATATTATAATGATATTATCATAATATTATCATAATATTATAATAATATTATCATAATATTATATATATATAATGATATTATCATAATATTATAATGATATTATCATAATATTATTATAATATTGTAATGATATTATCATAATATTACATGATATTACATATTATATTATGTATAATATTATAACATATAATATTACACCAAGAGCGGTGGCTAAATAACTTCTACCTTCGCTGCCTTAGACATGTACTGGGCATCACCTGGAGGGACAGGATCACTAACACAGCAGTCCTAGAGAGAGAGCTCAACTCCCTAGCCTGTACTCTCTATTGAAACAACGTTGTCTCCGATGGTTGGGCCATGTACGTCGGATGGATGATGGACAAATGCCGAAAGACATCCTCTATGGAGAGCTTACGTAAAAGACAGATTGGTCGCCCCCCAGCTGTGATTCAAGGATGTCTGCAAAAATGATCTCAGGTGCTTTGGCATTGTCCCTTCCAGCTGGGAAAATTTGGCTCAAGACCGCCCTCGGTGGCGGCAGAATCTCCATAGAGGACTGTACATGTCAGAAGTCACCCTGATACAACATCATGAAGCTAAGAGGTCCATAAGAAAGCAACGGAAACAAAGCATCGGAACATCATCATCTACAGGGACAACCTACAAATGCAAAATCTGTGGTCGAGAATGTTTTTCAAACATTGAACTTCACAGTCACAGGAGGCGCTGCAACTTCAGCGGCACACAAAAACTTCATCATAGTCTTTCAAGATTGAATTGCCAATAATGGGCCGGGTTAGCTCAGTCGGTAGAGCGTTCGGCACAAGGTTCCTAGTTCAATACCGGTCCTCGCCAACTCAGCGTATGAGTAGCACAGAGATGTGTGCGGTAAAGTAAGAAGTTGATGGTAAGTGTGGCGCTCCACCTCAGATGCAAAAAAACAATCTCCTTGGTCTAGCGCTATTGAAAAGGGGATAGACTCCCTCGCTGACTGGCTGATACCGACTTTAGGCCGCCCTGTCGACTTTACTTACTTTTACTTATACAATTATAATATTATGAATTATGAATTTAATAATAGTTTGAAGTTTATGTTGCAAGGGAGATAATTATGTTATTATTTTTCTAGAGTTATGTCCCTTTGACTACTAAATAAATGTTCAATTTGAATCTAAACTAGAAATGGAGGTTTTAAAAATCAGAAAATTTTCAAGAAATATGTTGTAGTGAGAGAGGAGACCTACCTCGTGCAACACGGTGTGACAGAGAGAGTGGCGGGCGTGAAGACTTGCCGTATTCTCGAAGGAAGCGGGCTAGGCTTTGCCTGGCGTGTAGGACTGACCTAGATTCGAACCCACTTCCTTCAGAATGTGAGAGCTGTGGACGATCAGTGAAATAAGAAATAGCATAGTGGCCTGGATGTAGGTGGTCGCGCCGTGCTGACGAGTGTCGCACGTGCTGCACGGACAATTATGAGTGAGGAGCCCGGGTGTGGTGAAATTGAGGTGTATTTAAAGGACTTATTCTCACAGACCAGGGAGAACGACTGCAGTAGTATTTTGTTGTCGAGTCGAGCGGGACAAAGAAATAATTTTGGATATTGGATTTTGGAGCCTGATACAGTTGGGAGTGTTTAGACTGTCGATTGGAACCTTGAGTCAGACTTGACTGTGACCCCCCCCCCACACACACACACTGCTTAGATATGTTTTTAAAAATTCTTCAACATCAAATTTGTTTCTGTCTTGAATGATAACAAGAGGTTACTTACTTTTACTTATACAATTATAATATTATGAATTATGAATTTAATAATAGTTTGAAGTTTATGTTGCAAGGGAGATAATTATGTTATTATTTTTCTAGAGTTATATCCCTTTGACCACTAAATAAATGTTCAATTTGAATCTAAATTAGAAATGAAGGTTTTAAAAATCAGAAAATTTTCAAGAAATATGTTTTTAAAAAATTCTTTAACATCAAATTTTTTTTCTGTCTTGAATGATAATGTTATATCAGAGAGAAGATATCTCTTATGATTCACAATGCTTACTCACAAAATACACCTCGCTAGCATAAAACATCAAAACTCAAGTCGGAGGCAACAAACGGAAGTGAACTCAATGGTACCCTCTCACGAAGTGACCAATTCGACGCAGTTCTGCGCATAGGCTCGGATTGAGTTACGCTTGAGAGGAATTCCAAAATAAACAAAAAATAATATTGTAAGGAATCCGGATTTTCAACCAATGAAAAATCTTCCCGCTAAACACCTCAAAGGCTTTCTGGAGCCGATCGCGTAGCATATAAACCCAGGCATTTTTGAGAATAAGCAGTTGGACGGACGGCCTGGAACCGAGAACTTCACCAGGCGGGCAGGATCAAAAGGCCGCTATTTTCCACTACCACGTATTTCCCGCACCTACCCGACACTTATTTCAACTCATTACCACGGCCGGCCGATATCCTTACCTTCCCTGACCATCACTATTCCACTGAGGTATTCCAGACTTACGGCCCCTCGGCCACTCCTATTTCCCGCACCAAGTGACCGTATCAACTCACTTTCTACTACCTCACGCCTTGCACCAGGCCAAGAGAGAACTGACGTATTATCATACGCTACCCACTACAACTCACTGAGATATTCCTGACTTATTTCCCGCACCAAGTGACCGTATCCACTTACAACGGTATCCTACCGGCACGAACTCAACTCCCTCGCCCACTACTACCTTCCCTGACCATCACTATTCCACTGGGCCATTCATGACTTACGACCCCTCGGCCACCCCAGAGAACTACTACCGTTATCTACGGCGACAACAACAATTTTCACACTCGTTATTTCAATAAACGATTTTTATCAAATTAATCTTGTCCATTATTCTTCTTTGCAAACCATACGCTTTTACGGATATCCTAGGATATATCAATAACAAGAGGTTAAGAATCTATTTTTGAAGTCAACTCACATTTGATTAGATATGTTTTAAAAAATTCTTCAACATCAAATTTGTTTCTGTCTTGAACGATAACAAGAGGTTAAAGAGGTTAAGAATCTATTTTTGAAGTCAACTCACATTTGAGGATTCTTCTAACATAACAATAACTGAACACCTCCTTTTGTAGATGAACTCCCAAAACATTTCTGCTGTGTTTTTACTCGGCTGAGTGACTAACATGATTTCATTCTTCATGTAGAAACCCTACAAAACAAAAACAAATATAAAAAAACTCTTTATGAAAAATAAATGAAATATTTGAAATCAAAACAAAAATTTATTTATCAACTTTTTCTGGCTTTACATCTCTCTCTCTCTCTCTCTCTCTCTCTATATATATATATATATATATATATATATATATATATATATATATAAGGGAGTTTGGTATGTACGTGTCGACTTATAACTCCAAAAAGGGAGATCACTTGATATCCTTTTAACTAAGAAACACACCAAATTTGGTTATAGAATTTTACTGATTAAGAGATATAATTAATTAATTAAACCAAAATCAACTGATTTGTGAAACTGGCCATATAGGAGCTACTGCTGATAATAAAATATTGTTCACTGCCTGCTTTTTGTTACAGCAATACCTGCAATGAAGTTTAATTTTAGTGAACAAAATCGCAGTCTAAGCTGTCCAGCTCGGAATTTATCACCTATTTATGATCCAAACTTTAAAATATTTATATGGCTGGAAAGAAAATAAAATAATCTTTCTAAATATGTAATTTGTATGTGTTTTTATCCATTGAATTATTTTTTAGAGAGAGTTAAAAAAAAGTATTTTGCTTCAGATAGCTGATAATATGAAGTATGATTTTTTCCAAATAAATTTGGAACATAAAATCAAATCTTTGTCCATATTTTTAATTTGCACACGCAATTTATTTAAATTGTTGTCATACATAAAAAATTGTAGAAAAATTAAAATTTATGGTTTACAGTTACATTATAAAAAAAATATTTTAAATGTAAAAAAAAATATCATGAAAATGTTTTAAAATATTCACCAGTATAAAGTTACATATTTATATATATCAAATGCAAATAAAAATGATAAAACGAGTTGTTTTGTAATTAATACTAATGGTAAAAAAGTCTTGATTTTTTAGAGAACTAATGAAAACGTTTTAAAACAATGTGTTTCTAAAATACTATCTTGAGTTTAAGCAAAAATAGATATTGCAATATGATGAATTTAAATTTTCGATTCTCAGCTTCTTTTTATCGTTACTCTTATGGACCTGTTTAAGGGTCAATAAATAATAACTCAACACGGGTATAAAATATAGGGAACAGATTGTATTCAGCAATATATATCCACGTACAATGGAAGGGTTTCCTTATTCAGCTTACACGAAGAACTGTTTCTGATACTACTGGTATTTACATGTGTCCCACTTTCACATGATATGGCACAAGGCCGTTTTATGTGGGGACCACCCACAAGCCAAGACTCATGGGGTGGTAGGTAGAAAAATTGCGTCGATCCCTTCGGCATTCCCCCTCAAGGGGGGCACCTCAGTTGCTGGGTAATAAACCCAGCCCTGCCCCGTTAAGTGCAATGAGGCAGGTATTGCCTGGAGGGATGGCCCTCTGGGATCGACGCTATTAATTTAGCAGCTCACTGGACCCCCGTCCCGAAGGATGGGTGTTTGTGATATGACTCATTTGAGTAGCTTTACTCTGTTAGATAAATACCCTTTTGGGTAAGTCTATGTTCGTGTCATAGGTGAGTCACCTACAACAGTTACATTTTTCGAAGTAATAAAGGAAAATAAATTAAATGAATATATTTTGTTTAACTTTAACTCAACAAGCAATTAAGAACTCGATTCGAATTATTGTCATGTATAAAAAATTGAAATAAATAGATTAGAATGTTACATTGTATTTCTAACTCATCAAGCAATTAAAAGCTGAATTTAAAATTGCATCACATACGAAAACGTTTTTAGAAAAAAATCATTCAAAACATTCACAAATTCTTAGTGATTAAAAAAAGACTGTTCTCTCGTATGTGTTCGCATGTGTTGTTTTAAATTTGAACGCTGTAAAAATACTGCTTTACAGACTTCACAAAAGAATGATTTTTCTCCAGTGTGTCTTCGCATATGGACTTTCAAACTGCTTTTCTGTGAAAATGCTGCTTCACACACTTCACAAGAGAATGGTTTTTCTCTTGTATGTATCCGTACATGGTCTTTCAAATTCTTGCAGTGTGAAAATGCTGCTTCACATACTTGACAAGAGAATGGTTTCTCTCCAGTGTGTATTCTCATGTGACTTTTTAAATACATATTCCGAGCAAATGTTGATCCACATACTTCACAAGAAAATGGTTTCTCTCCTGTGTGTGTTTGCATGTGGTGTTTTAGAGTGGGACCCCTTGAAAATGATGAACCACCTACCTCACAGGAATATGATATTAAAAAAAACAAATACTATTATTATTTTCAATTTGCTAACTGGATTGGAAACCAAATCATTTTTGCAGTTTTCAGTGAAACTTTTGGTAGACAACACTATTCTATTTACGACATAACACTTGCTTAGCATTGGTGTATAATACAAAGTATGTCATCAGGGACGTCCAATCTGCTGCATTAAATTCACCCCTATATTTAACACAATGAAACTTGAATAAAGTTTGTTATTATCTTCAAAATTTTGGACCATTCCAAAGAAGAAACTTTTAAAAAAGACTCCTGATGATTTTTAAAAAAATTTCAGCTTAGGGTAATAATGAAAATTATGAACGAAAACAATATTTACATTTTCGCACCATTAAATCAATTGAAATTTAAATTAGCCAGTTATGACTACTGGCTTTTTAAACAAATTCTATAAAAATCAACTAATAGTCAAAAATTCACAAAATTTTCTGTAATTACTCATCTGTTGATGAAAATATGTTTGAAATAGTTTTTTCTTAAAATATGTTAGGGGAAATATTTTTACGAGGTCTATCATATTTTATGAAACCTGATAAAAATGAACAGATAAAAAACAATTAAAAATTTTTTTTCTATTAAGATAATAGTCTGAATAATAATATCAAAAGATTTTTATAAGTTTCTATACAGAATTTTTTTTTTTAGTAAAAAAAACAAACATGAATTCTGAATTCTGCAAAAAGATGTCAATATTATGGCAGAAGATTCTTTCAAAAACCTCAAAAATTAAGGATTACATTTTTTTAAAAATGTTTTCAATGTTAACAAAAATGTTAACAAAAATCCGTAAAATAAACACTGTAATACACTAATTTTTGGTAATTTTTTTTTTCTATTTTATTTTTAGGAACAGACCCTGGTGTTCCTAAAAGTATTTTTATCCTGTCATGGATGGGGTACTTTTGCTAGTAATATATAAAACAATAAAATTCTGATATCTTTGGTTTAGTGGAAAATGAACTTTTTAATTAAAAGAAAATAATAATTGATGGGTGATGGTATTTTTTTTTATCAACTTTTGCTGATCTTTGCATAATATAAACTGATAGAAAATAAAGTTACAAACAGTTTAGTAGAAAATTAACTTTTTAATTAAAAATGAATAGTAGTGTTGTACATATCTATGAATGATAGGTTATTTATTTATCAATTTTCCCTGATCTTGGCATAATATAAACTGATAGAAAATAAAGTTGCTATAATATTGATGCAAAGATTGATGAACGTGGATGAATATATAAATTTAAATTATTGAATTATTATGAATCAATTTAAACATAAAGAAAATTTTGTCTGAGTTACTCACATCAAGAAAAGTTGGTTCTGGGAGAAATTCAAGACTGGCTCCAACAACTGAAAGAAAATAAAGTTAAAATTCAACTTGACATAAAAAAGTAAAACCAAAGGAGAAATAAGAATAAAAAGAAAAGTATAAAATAATAAAAATAATAAAAATAAAAATAAATGCATAAAAAATAAAAATAAATGCATAAAAAATAAAAATAAATAAGCAGCAAGAATAAAAGAATGAAAGAATAATACAAGAAATGAGCATTAAGAATAAAAGAATAAAAAGAAATAGATAATAAGAAAATAAGATTTAAAGAATAAAAATAAATAGAGAACAAGAATAAAAGAATGAAGGAATATAAAGAAATGAATATTAAGAATTAAAGAATAAAAAGTAATGGACAATAAGAAAATAAGATTTAAAGAATAAAAATAAATAGAGAACAAGAATAAAAGAATAAAGGAATATAAAGAAATGAATCTATTAATAATTGAGATTCGCTTCCGGTTTTTGTCTGTAACAAAAATTACGTCACTGCTTACGTCACATTAACCAAAATCATCATAACATAGAATAAATACACTAAAAATTTGAACATGTAACATTAGACAGTCCTCATTGTTTTTTAAAACAAGTTTTAATAAATACATGACTGGTATTATATATCTATATATAGTTTGTTTTATTTGAATACATATTTAAAGTTTACATTTCAAATTGTTTTATTTTTTAATCCTTTAATGAATTTGATGATTTTACTTACTTAGGGCACAAACTCGCTGACATTGAATTTTTTACTTCCACCCCTCAGGCAATGTGTTTCAAAAATCTATTTTTACATCGCCCGGTGGGTGTTTTTTTTTTATTTTGTACTAGTATTAAGATTAAAAGAATAAAAAGTAATGAACAACGAACATGAGAATAAAAGAATAATAAGAAATGAATAATAAATATATAAGAAAGAATAGGTAATGGGTGATAAGAATATAAGAATAGAAGAATACAAATATAAGAATAAGAATAGAATAACAATCAAATATTATTTCTCATCTAAGTAAAATCTTTTTCTTTTTATTCTTTCAGCTTCAGTATTACTATCTTTGCTCTCTAATAATTGTTACATTAAGTGTATGAAATTTAGATGCAAACTAAACAAAATTCTTATTTATTCCAGGTAAAAATAGTATCAGAAATCTGATAGAGAATTATCTTCCCCTGTCATTAGAGCGCGAATCACCAACAGGAGGTTGGCGCCAAAATCAAACCCTGTCATTTGTCTGTAGGCTGTCGACCTGGACGGAGGCGTTTTTTAACAGCATACTTTCTGAAGGCCGTTTCGACAGCACACTTATCAGAAGGCTGAGGACCTAAATGTTGCATACCTCGTTACTTCTTTCTTACTTTTTCTATTCTTCGGTCGTCTCTTCTAGTATCTTTGAGATCTTAAGTTCTTCTAGGTCTCTTCTAATATCTTGGTCTTCGTCTTGGTGGTCGGTCGCACTTAACTCTTTTCTTCTTCTAGATCAGTCTTGTTACCAAGACATTCACCAACCACAAAACCGTGTTATTTTCTTAAGCTTTTATTTCCTTTTCTAAACATTTCATGTAACTAAACACCTGACTAACATAGCGTGTGTATGCAGTGAGTTCCAGTTAAGGCAGAAACATCTTCTCTGCCCGACGTCCAACTGAAAACTGAGAAAACAACCAGGTCCCACATGACTTCACGTATTTCACTGGCTTTCTGTACTGGTATTTACATGTGTCCCACTTTCACATGATATGGCACAAGGCCGTTTTATGTGGGCACCACCCACAAGCCGAGACTCATGAGGTGGTAGGTAGAAAAATTGCGTCGATCGCAGCCCTGCACCTTTAAGTGCAATGAGGCAGGTATCTGGGATCAACGCTATTAATTTAGCATCCCACCCGTCCCAAAGAACAAGTAGCTGGCTTTCTGTACTATTCCATGGAAAGTTCCGCCTGTGATATGAAAAGGGCCATCCCTTTAGAAATACAGGGGATTGACAATAATCTTATGCAACCACATAGATTATGTAACATAAATAGTCTACTTGAAAAGGGCCCCATCCACCATCATTTAAAGGAACAGTTACCAGGCGAGAAGCTTCTAAAATAGCATCCCCTACTGTCACTTATCAGGGAGCAGTTACCAAAGAGAGTGGCAAAAATAACTGCTCTCACCACCATGCCCATAAACAGGGCTCATTTGTCTGGAGATTGTCAACCTGAGGATTCACATCAAATAAGCACCTCCAGCCACCTCGCCCATAACCAGCAAAGGCGTTGTATCAGCATACTACTGAAGGCTGTCATAATAGCATATTACAGAAGGCTGAAGAACGAGAAACGACCTGAAGAAGCGTCTTAACAACATTCCAACCAGCGACCAGAATACCCCTGTTATCACTACTTCTCCAACGAACAGTATTTAACCTCACAGATAAGTCTGGTTGCAAATGCCTATAAAATTTGCAACAAGTTCTTGTATTATTTGTCAATACATGCATTAAATTTCCATTGTGTGTTTGTCTTCTTTCGTCTGAACAATTTGCCTACAACTGGGAGATTTAAGACGCTCCCCCCTTTAAACCCGTAATTCCTCTTAACAGTTACTTGAAAGTATAATTGTTTACCTGTGATTATTATTTGTTACTTTAAACCATATAAAGTAAAGTAAGAAAAGTGGTCTATTGTCCGTATCAGCCAGATAGTGAGGGAGTCTATCCTCTTTTCACTAGCACTAGACCAAAGAGATTGTTTTTCATCAGCTCCCCATTTTATTGCACAGAACCAAGCTGTGCTACTCATACACTGAGTTGATGATGGCCGGTATTGAACCCGGAACCTTGTGATTCTAAGGTGAGTGCTCTGATGACTGAGCTAAACTGAATTGCTTATGATTGTGAACTTTATTGATAAATTAACTCTTAAAAACATTGATATCACAACAAAGTATGAAGTGTTTACCAATTTAAAATGATTTTTGTACCGTATACCAATATAACTGATTTTAGAATAAAATAATCCAACAAGAGTTGTCATGCCTTAAAACCAACTAACCAATCAACCAACCAACTAAATATTAAAAAAAAAAAGAATACAACATGCAAAATCCTCAATTAATCTTACCATTATCTGTTGTAGAATTGTCACATTCTGGTACTGCTAGATTCAATCCTCTTGGATTAGGTTGATTCAGGGGAGACAAAAATCTCTGAAAAAATATTTAAGCAAAAATTGAGTTCATCAATGCATAATGTTATTCATATATTTCAGACTATTGTCCTCATCTTGGTAGCTAAATTTACTTCCCTCTATGGCTTTCTTTGGTCTCTTTTGCTGTTATCAGAGATTTTTAAAGATTTTTTTGGTATCCCAATTTTCCCATTATTTCTCTTCTTGGAACATTGATATATTCCCAATTATTTAATCTCCCAATTTCCCCCATATTGCTATAATTAGAGCATTTCCTATCTACTTTGATATTACAATTTACCTGATATTGTTTTTGGAGCATTGATGTGTTCCCATCTTCTTCCATTGTCTGCAGCTTCTTAAACTCCTCCGGAATAGAAATGACCAACATTTCTGAGAAGCCTGTCAAAACCTCTTCAGCTAAAACATCATAGATGGATTGATATTGGATCTGCAATAATAATAATAATAATTATAATAATAATAATGATAATAATAGAATAGTAAATGTAGACTTTGTGGTAATAGAGATGAGACTGTTAAACATATACTCTGCGAATGTAGCAAACTAGCACAACGAGAATACAAAACTAGACACGACTGGGTTGGGAAGGTGATCCACTGGGAATTATGCAAAAAATTAAATTTTGACCACACAACAAAATGGTATATGCATAAACCAGAATCTGTTCTTGAGAACGAAATGCACAAAATTCTCTGGGACTTTGAGATAAAAACGGATCACCTTATCCCAGCAAGAAGGCCAGACCTAGTGTTGATAAACAAAAAAGAAAGAACTTGTCAACTGGTGGATTTTGCAGTGCCAGCAGATCACAGGGTGAAGCTAAAGGAAAATGAAAAAATGGACAAATATCTGGACCTTGCCAGAGAACTGAAAAAATTATGGAATATGAAAGTGAAAGTGATACCAATTGTAGTTGGTGCACTTGGAACAGTCCCAAAAGGATTAGAAAAGGGCTTGGAAAGTTTGGATATCAGAGGAAGGATTATAATAATAATAATAATAGTATTTAATTATAAAGATTAAAATTATAATATAATTATAATGAAAAAGATCAAAACTAATAATAATAATTTAATAATAATAATAATAATAATAATAAATAATGAATAATTCTAAAATTACTTAAAATGTCTGTTGATGAGAAAAATTCTTTACTTACAAGTCTCTTAAACATTGATGGTCGCTGGTGACAAAGTTCATCAACGCATGAAAAAACATCAATGAATGGTTTTCCCGATAATTGTTGCAAAAGAATATCTAATGCAATATAAGTGCCGGTTCTTCCAGCACCAGTACTAAAAAAAAATACAAAAATAACAGAATAATTCCAGCCATTTTCTTATCACTGTAATGTAAAAATTGTGTCCTCCAATTTCAATATTATGATATTCAATTTCAATATTCAAATCTTCAATTTCAATATTGAGACATTCCATTTCAATATTCAAATTCAATTTCAATTTCTTCAAATCTTCAATTCAATATTGAGTTCAATTTCAATATTCAAATCTTCAATTTCAAATTATTTCAATTCATTCAATTTCAATATTCAAATCTTCAATTTCAATATTCATTCCATTTCAATATCAAATCTTCAATTTCAATATTATGATATTCAATTTCAATATTCAAATCTTCAATTTCAATATTCATTCAATTTCAATATTCAAATCTTCAATTTCAATATTAAGACATTCCATTTCAATATTCAAATCTTCAATTTCAATATTATGATTCAATTTCAATATTCAAATATTCAATTTCAATATTAAGACATTCCATTTCAATATTCAAATTTTCAATTTCATTTATATTCAAATATTCAATTTCAATTTAAGACATTCCATTTCAATATTCAAATATTCAATTTCTATAATAAGACATTCCATTTCAATATTAAAATCTTCAATTTCAATATTAAGACATTCCATTTCAATATTCAAATATTCAATTTCAATATTAAGACATTCCATTTCAATATTCAAATCTTCAATTTCAATAATAAGACATTCCATTTCAATATTCAAATATTCAATTTCATTCCATTCAATATTCAAATATTCAATTCAATATTAAGACATTCCATTTCAATATTAGATTCAAATATTCAATATTAAGACATTCCATTTCAATATTCAAATCTTTAATTTCAATATTCAGGTATTCCATTTCAATTTGTAATGTTTTTGACTGTTGTCCTCATCTTTATTGTTATATGCACAATGTTTTAGCTGATGTGCCATTATCCATCTTCAAGTGTTTCTTGTCAAACACTAAAATCTTCTTGTCAAACTTTGGAATCTTCCATTTCAGTACAATTTCTAATTCACTGACTACATCCAATCTCAGCCAAGGTATCAAACTGACCTCAGAGTTATCGCCTGTCAATCAAACCCATTTGACTCTGAGTACAATTTCTGATTCATTTTCTGATTCATTTTGCTGGTGCTATTTAAGGTACATAGGTGGAATAATTTCTTGTAAGTGTGTGCATCTTAAATATTCAGAACCAACTAATTAAATTCAAAACTATTCTTCTAATTTCTAGAATTTTTGATCACATCACTAAAACCATCCAATCTCAGCCAAGGTATCAAACTGACCTTGGAGTTATTGTCTATCAATCAAACCCATTTGACCTAATGTCTCTGAGTACAATTTTTAATTCATTTTATACACTACTCTCAAAATAATAGATATAGGTTATCTATTATTTAACAATTAAATTCAAGTGTTTCTTATCAAACACGGAAATCTTCTAGTTAAAATTGGGAACCTTTCATTTCAGTCCAATTTCTAATTCAATTTCTACACTACTTTCAAAATATTAGTTTTTAAATATATATATATATAATATATATATATATATATATATATATATATATATATATATATATATGTGTGTATTTCTCTTTCATATGAAAATTATTTTTTTCCATGAATATGATATTAGTAAATGATTTTATAGTTTTATTGTGTTTTACACACACACACACACACTCATATATATATATATATATACATACATACATGTATACATATTTATATGTATATGTATGTGTATTTGGGCAGCATTCTTTCACTTATACATGTAGAATTAAATAAAAGACACGTCTCCTGTTTAACAAATATAAAAATTGTTAAACAGGAGACAAATCTTTTGTTTAACTCTCTCTCTCTCTCTCTCTCTCTATATATATATATATATATATATATAAAAAATATATATATATATATATATATATATATATAATGAGGATTGTCATTCTAAAAAAAAAAATGAATTTAATATGAACAAAAATTAATCGCAATTCAATTCAAATTTTCTTGACATTCTAAAAATGACTTTGCATGTTTTTATCGACACCAACACACAAGCAGGATGTGACACAAGGTCAATTCTTAAGTTCCAACTTGGAACAAAAGGTTCCGGGTTCGATACCAGCCCTCGCCAACTCTGCGCATGAGTAGCATAGGGATCTGTGCAGTAGGTGTGGCACTCTGTCTCAGACACCAAAAACTATCTCCTTGGTCTAATGCTAGTGAAAAGGGGGTAGACTCATTCGCTGTCTGGCTGATACCAAATTTAGGCCACCCTAACAACTTTTACAAGTTTGAATTCAGAGTCTTCCTTCTAGACTGATTGCAATACCACGGTCAAATAACCCAGTCTGCCCTACAATTTACCCATAGCTGGAGGGAGAATAATTGGATGCATACCATTCCCAAGGGTATTAGCACTATGTGAAAGCCTCATCCAGAATTTGATCTCATGTCGCCCTGTTCATTTCTTAGAACGATAACCGATAATTTATGAGGAAGTGCGTCCCGGTCTCCTGCCACAAAAATTGCTACCTGGTGTCTATCAAAATAACAACCCCAGCTTGTCGTAATTCTTATTTATTTATCGTAATTTGTCGTAATTTTTGTTTAGATATGAAGATAGATATATAGTTTGGAATATACTGAAATAGATAGATAGATAAACAAACAGATAGATATGAACAAATGGAGATAGATAGATATTTTCATAAATGTATTTTTTTTGGGGGGGGGGGTCGCATCTTTTTTTGTCGTAATTTTTGTTTATTTAAACTAAAAACAAGACATTAAACAAACATGAATAAAATAAAATCTTAGTACTTGTAATATGTAACTGGGTTACCTCCCCTCCCCTTCTAAGTTACTATATAAACTGGTCAAAAATCCACCACTGTATTCTATGTAGAATAAAGCTTCTGCAAGTCCGACCGTGTTTGTTTGCTTACTACCACAGTACTTAAAGTAATATAGATAAATATGAACAAATTGAGATAGATAGATAGATAGATATGAAGATGTATAGTTTTGAATAGACTGAGCTGGGTCGTTATTTTAATAGTCACTGGGTAGCAATTTTTGAGGCAGGAGACCAGAACGCACTTCCTCTTAAATTACCTGATAACCATTACATGAAGAGCATTTTATGTGCTAAAGAATATTTTTCATTAAACAAATAATTAAATTAAATGATAAAAATTTAGGCCATTGTAAAATGATCCAAGAAATACCTGCAGTGAACAACGAATGGTGGTTTTGAAAAACGGGAATGGCGAATTGCATTTCGGAATTCAAGGAAAAAGGTGGGTTCTTCAATGACACCATAATCAGGCCAAATGGTACAGTGAAATTGATGCACAGTTCGTTTTTCCTGTGTAAAACTCTAAAATAAAGACAAGAGATTAACATTAAAATACAAGAAAATAAATTCAGTAATTATTGCATAGAATATAAAATAAAGACAAGAGATTAAACTTAAAATACAAGAAAAGAAATTCATTACTTATTGCATAGAATATAAAATAAAGACAAGGGATTAACATTAAGATACAAGAAAAGAAATTCATTACTTATTGCATAGAATATAAAATAAAGACAAGAGGTTAACATTAAGATACAAGAAAATAAATTCATTACTTATTGCATAGAATATAAAATAAAGACAAGAGATTAACATTAAAATACAAGAAAATAAATTCATTAATTATTGCATAGAATATAAAATAAAGACAAGAGATTAACATTAAAATACAAGAAAAGAAATTCATTACTTATTGCATAGAATATAAAATAAAGACAAGAGATTAACATTAAAATACAAGAAAAGAAATTCATTAATTATTGTATACAATATAAAATTACAAATACAAAAAATAATTATAAGATAGAAAGTCTTTCTAAAATCAGTGAAAAGATATTTTTAAAAGAATTCTTCTTCTGTTTACCATGAATTTCATAAAATATATTAACATTCCAATTTCTTTTTTCAATATGTCAAATCTGGTGTCAAAATAATGGTATACTTTTCTGTAAAATTTTCTAACCAATGGAAAATAGACAAACAAAAAGATAATATGAAATTCAGTTATTGTTGTACATGACACAATGCAAAAATTTTGACTATTGTAAAAATATTGTAAAAATAAGTTGGGCTTGAAATACAAAATAGAATCAATATTTTTGTTTTATTCTTTAAATAATTTCTTTTATTATTATTATTTTATTCCAGAGAAGGAATTAACTTCTAGGACTGCGGTTACTTTGTTAGACCTCTCTCACTCACACTTATATCTCGTCTACACATTTCTTTGGTCAGGACGTATCCAATAATATCTTCCAGGGCAGTGTTTTCTTTGTTAGACCTCCAATGAGGTTTTGCGGGACTCAAATATTTCCCAGGTTATTAGCAAGTGAATTCGGATGAAGAAGACAAGAATAACAATTGAAGATGGAAAAAAAAAACATATATTCAAAAAGGTACAAAAAGCTTGCCAACTTGATGGCGCTTGCGGCCAAACTTATCTTGCTTAAATTTTTAAAATAAAATTGCAGGTTTGGGCAATGTGGAGCACCCCTTCATGACCATTGCACCCTGGTCCACTCTGACTCAGAGTGGTAGTACCTGTTAGGGTCCCATCTATGGGTTAAATAGAAAAATGTATTTATAAAAAAATTGTATTATCCATTAAGAATTGATTTATTTCAAAACTTTATTGGCATTAAATGACCCACTGAAGTTGATATGCCGTAAAACAAACCAAACCAATTACCAATGGAAGTGTGGGATTTTCTTCCCTTTGGCTGGAAGAGTTATTTCCCTCTTGTTTGTCATTTTCACCTCCAGGTGTTTTGCTATTTAAGCAGGCAAGCACCAGATTCGAATCCTCTTTCTTCTCCGGGACTTCACAACCATGGGTTAGACATTTATGTCTACACCCTTCTTGTGTGGGGGTTTCACCCCCCAACACAATGTTAGTAAGTGACTTTAGCTTATGGACTCTCCATAACTTCTAAACAACGAAACAACACGAACAACATACCATCTGCCAGCCAACCATAAAAATGGCGTCCGTAACTCTGCGTCCCGATGTCATTGACATGCAAGTCCCTTTCTTCTCTGAAACCTTTTATGTTTGACCATTATTTCTTTTATATTCTTCCAGGAATTCTTTGCTAATTCTATTACGTCAGAATTCCCTTTTAATATCAATAATTTCAATAACCAGTTCCAGTGGAGAAGGAGGGTGGGGGGAAGAGCGAGAAACGGAAGTCGTTTTCAATGTAAGATGTTCCAATCGATGGTGTCTCGATTTTAGCCGCGAAGAAGTTTCGGTTTTTGATTTGGGGCGATAAAGAAGACTGTTTCTATTTCAACGTGGACATCTGTTAACTATGCAATGCTTAATAGAAATCCTGGACCATATGACCTTTACCCACCCCTTTTGCGATCTCGATTCATAAGGACGTGTTTTCCATTTTACACCGTCAACATCCGGTTGTTTGTTAACAGACGATTTTAGAGGGTTTTTTTAAATTATAAAACTAATGTATATGAAATTTCACATTTTTTCAACTTTAATCTACGTTTTTTGCATCATTATTCAATGATGAAGGTGAAGGGAGTGCTAAAATACACGACTCGCTGGTTGACTGCCCAACACAATAAGTGACTTTTGTCATAGAATTTAATTTAGGTTACTTTGTTAGACCTCTCTCACTCACACTTCTACCTCGTCTACACATTTCTTTGGTCTAGACGTTTACGTCCAATAATATCAACCCCACTTGATATTCTTATTGACAGTCTCGTGGAAACCTAGTGGTGCACGGGCTACAACTATTACTTTGTCAGACCCACGCGCTTAGAACTTCACAAACACTTATGCACTTCTCATGCTTACTCTTATTATCTCTCTCACTCACCCTTGCATATGCTGCACATGATTTATTATTACACATGATTTTTATTACATCTTACCTGAGTGATTGTCAACACTCGATGAATGTAGATCATAGAATGGTTCTCTTGAATACAACGGATTTTAAATGTTCCATATTTTTCCATTTTATTCAGATTTGCCCAATAAGGACAACACTGAACCTGATAAAGAAAAGAAAAACATATATATATATATATAACTTGATATACCAAACTTGTTGGTAAATCCTCGCGGTGAGAAAAAAAACAGCAAATAGTTTGATTGTAAAAATATACTACCAAACATTACCCGGAAAGAAAAAAAATTGGGGAAAAAAGAAAAGACCAAGATAATCGTACCAACCAAAAATAATCAATTGGTACAATATTTGGCTAAAAGAAAAAACAATTTATATGCATATATATATATATAAGATATATATATTCATACAAAACCGCCAGGAAACTAAAGCTAATAAGTAAAAAGTGCTCAATACCTAAGTAGAGCAAATAATAAAGATAAATCTAATAAGTCAGATTAACCTACTAAAAGTTTCACTTAATGCTCTTCAGGGCTAAGATCGGATCTTAGCTCTGAAGAACATTAAGTAAAACTTTTAGTAGGTTAATCTGACTCATTAGATTTATCTTTATATATATATATATATATATATATATATATATATATATATATTACAAATTTAAATGTCCCTTAGGAGATTGTGGTCTCCCAAAAAATGAAAATACCTACATTGGTTTTACCTGAACGCTGTTTGACTCTTCATATGACAGATAAGAGCTCCATTTCACAACATCTAAAATTACATGCATACCCCCACTCTAATTACCGAAATATCCTGACGGAAAATACGCAAATTCTGTACAAAGAAAAAAACAAACAAAAACTCCAAATACTAGAAGCTTTATACATCAGACAATACAAACCATCATTAAATAAAATTAATTTTCAAAGCAGTATTCACATTTTAAAATGCCTATAACACTTTTCCTATCAATTCACCTCTTTCCAGCCTCCACACCCCTTAATATAATTTCTACGAGTTCCCCTCCTAGTTACTCTCACTACTACTAACTTATAAAAAAAAACTGAAATATAATCACATCACCCCTGTTGATAGCATTTTGAAGTGCCGAAAGTACTTGGGATATGAACTTTGGTGGACTAATCTATGGATTCCATCCAAATGTAAAAAGTTGGTCAGACAGCTTGAAAATATTGTTAATAAAACTGTTAAACAGGAGATGTGCATTTTGTTTAATTCTACATATATATATATATATATATATATATACAAATTCATTAAGACAGAAAAAAAAATGAACAAACCGTCATTTAGCTATTATAAATTCATTTTGACCAGAACTCAATATGAGCCTAGTCTAGGATATAAAAAACAAACAAACATATACTATAGTAATTTTAAAATTGGTAACTGAATTTATATTTAACACAATACGATAACAATAATGATAACGATAACACGCGGCCACATCTTGCAAGATTGACTGTACAGAAACTCACAGACTTTGGATATGAGACCTTACCACATCCTCCATATTCTTCCGATCTTTTACCTATTGATTATCATTTTTTTAGGCACTTAAGTAAATGGTAAAAGTTTTCAATCTAAAGAAGTGGAATCATCATTTAAAGATTTTGTTGCATCACAGCCAATAACTTTTTACCAACTCGGAATAAATGACCTCGTAGATCGATGGCAGAGATGCATAGCTTCCCAACGCTCGTATTTTGACTAATTTTAACATTTCTACTGTTAATGTTTCAACAATAAATGTATGTATTTGAAATCGGCCATTATTTTTGTAACAACCTAATATAAAACTTGAATAAAGGTTAATATCATCTTCAAAATTTTTTAACCATTTTTTTTGTAATGATGAAATTGTACTACAAACAATAATTTTAGCTTAAAAAATGAATTTTTTTTACCTTTCCATTTTCAACAATATTGGTTAACATAACAATTGTGTTGCACCCTTCTTGCCAAATCATTCTCCAAAAATCATTGATTGTTGCTTCCAAAGGTCCTGAAATTTAAAATTCATATAATAAAAGGAATTATACAATAGGGTAGGTCAATTTTTCACTTTTTAAAAATATCTAATTGTCCATCTATGCAAAAGTTTTGTGTTAGTATACTGAATAATGATACCAAAAGTTAGATCTTTTACTTGCACCATTGTTTGAGGAAATAGCATCAAAGATTGTCTACTAAAATGCACTAAAAATCCTTGTTTTCGCAAAATTTAACCTTTAGAAAAAGAGGGTTTTTAGTGCATTTTAGTAGAAGATCTTTGATGCTATTTCCTCAAACAATGGTGCAAGTAAAAGATCTAATTTTTGGTATCAGTATTCACTATACTAACACACAACTTTCGCATAGATGGAAAATTTGATATTTTAAAAAAGTGAAAAATCAACCTACCCTCCTGGATTTGAAATTGCTGTGCGCAGTGAAAATATAAGTGATTAATTTTTATATACAAAATGTGTCAAAAAAGTATCAAGATTTTTTGTAATTTAGGTGAGAAGTATGTCTTTGAGCAGAAACAGCAACCTTTCCATTTTTGTTGCCAACATGACATAGAATATTGAACATTGGATATTTGTGATTGCATGGTTATATCTTATGGCTGGCTCACTCACAAGATCTATTCCCTTGTGATTGCATGGTTATATCCTTTGGCTGGCTCACTCGCAAGATCTATTCCATTGTGATTGCATGGTGATATTTTATGGCTGGCTCACAAGATCTATTCCATTGTGATTCCTTTTTTCTCGAGACACCTGAAGGCTCAAATCTTTAAATGTAGTTCACAGATAATTATTCATAATAAAATCACTTTAATAGAAGAAGCAGTGACAAGGCAAGCACTGCAGAACTTTAGTGGGAGATTTTAGAAGTGTATAGTTTCTGTCTTTTTTATATAACTTATCTCTTCACACCCAGTGACCACTTTGTTTGATTTGTGGTAGGGCTGGGTTAGCTCAGTCGGTAGGGCATTCAGCTCGAAACCACAAGGTTCCTAGTTTGATACCAACCCTCGCCAACTCAGTGTATGAGTAGCACAAGGATCTATGCAGTAAAGTAAGGAGCTGATGGTAGGTGTCGTGCTCCACCTCTGAGGCCTAAACAATCTCGTTGGTCTAGTGCTAGTTAAAAGGGGGTAAACACCCTCGCTGATTGGCTAATACCGACTTTAGACTACCCTTTAGACGACTTTATTTTTACTTTACTATAATATCATGAAGGATGAGAATTAATGTTAGAGCAGATTGTTAGTATTTTTATTCTTTTCTCAACCATAGATTATTGTTGTATATTGTACGAGCGGAAGTAGGATTTTCCATTTAAACCGAAACAAAGAAAAGACGAAAAAAATAACAAAGGACTTTTTCCGGGTAAAGCGAACAAAGAAGGAAGGGTAACAATAAGTTCGGAAATAGATTTGTCCTCTGATAAGTATAACAAAAGAAAATGCGTAGGCGGCTGATATACATAAAAAGGAGGTCAATAGCAGAGACAAGTCAGTTAGACAGAAGTCTCGGGACAGGGAACGAGTGAGCGTCATCTTCTACCTCACAATCACCAGTCATCCCAATAGTAGTAGTCATTGTCAACCCTCGGGCATTTCCATTGTCAATGATCGCCACCCACCACGCGAGGAAGAAGAAATAAAGTCAAAGTTCCTACCATACCCATGTGTTGTGATTTTCTAAGTCCGACTACTAACATACACAATTTAGCAATGTGAATAAGCTGCTACGTAACATTATCACATCACCGTTAGCTTCCAAATAATTTCTGTAGTGAGATAGCCAATGGCGTGTTATCTCATTTACATATGTGTATTACTGCAGGACATATATAGAGACACTTTAGGGGACTAAGGGAATTAGCTACGAGAAGCTGAACCCAGTGCTAAGATTAAGCACGAATAGATACTACTGCAACAAGGAACACAAAACCACACCTCACAACAAAGAAAATAAATTAGCAACAACCAGTGAACACTCACCAAAAATAACCTAAACGCCTTGATACTACATAAAATCATAGAACCCATAGATGAAAGCAAGTCGGATTCCGAGGTGCCATACCAGGGATCCAGTAGTGATGAAATGAGACCGCGGTCACCATTACGAAGAACACCCCCAAGGATATTTAGGAGAAGCAATAGATCAACGAGGGGAATAAAACCTCTCCGTTTCAGGGAGGTGTAGTGAGATAGCCAATGGCGTGTTATCTCATTTACATATGTGTATTACTGCAGGACATATATAGAGACACTTTAGGGGACTAAGGAGTTAGCTACGAGAAGCTGAACCCAGTGCTAAGATTAAGCACGAATAAATGCTACTGCAACAAGGAACACAAAACCACACCTCACAACAATTTCCAGATTGTTGTCTTATATTAATCCTCATCCTTACACAAGACATACTTTTTAGTTCCTGATAATAATAAGAGTCCTGTACAAAACAATATTTGTTTATAGATATTAGAAAAATGTCTTACCTTGTGCTGCAATGTAATTTCTTTCTCCCTGAAACTAACAAACATAAAATTTTTATTTCAAAATTTGTATTTGGTATTGGAATAAAACATTATTAGATAAACTAGCAAAAACAAAAAACAAAAAAAAACAAAAAAGAACACCCTCTGGTAAGTGTAAAAATTTACTTTTGGAAGATATTGCCTGAGTGGGGTGGAGGTAAAAATTCAATGTCAGAGGATTTTTATCATAAGTGAATAAAATCATCAAAAGAGTAAAAATAATAAAACAATTTGAAATGAAGCTTAGTTCTGTCCACCTAAAAAAAAAAAATGATAAGCGCATCTGTTAATTATTTATTAAAGAATTATTTTTAATATTTTATCCATAAATTTTACACAAAATCATAATTATTCATTTATTTGTAAACTTTTAGTTAACTTCTTGTTACTGAAAAAAGAGCAAGAGTAAAAAATAATTTATAAAATTGATTACGAATTTTGTAAATAATTTTTTCCATTTAAAGTAATACAATTTTTAAATTAATTTCATGGTTTATATAGTTTATTTATTTAAGTAATATATAGTTTAAGGAACAGCTTTTATTTATTTCATTGATATTAATTGTTCTTTATTCTATGTATTGATGATTTTGCTAATTGTAATATAAGCAGTGACATAGTTTTGGTTACAGACAAATAGAGACTGAATCTCCATTTTTAATAGAGATAAAATGAACCAAGTAACCATTGGGTTTACATGATGATATTGAGGTTTCTAAGTTAAAGAATTTAAAGTGCATTGTTAAAATTAACAGTTTTATTACAAAATTTGTGGGTTCTATTTTTTCTGGGTCACCCTAATTTTGACACCTTTGTGCAAGTTCAGCCAAAAAAAGATATTTAAAAAGGGGTGTGTGTGAAATATTTACATTTACTTGTCGATAAAACACTGGGGACAGAAGTCTGTAAAATATCACTTTCATATTGCGTTAACTTGTCAGTAAAAATGCCTTCAAACCACTATGCAGTTCATAACTAGCACGGTTTAATTTTTCCACCACTGAGCATATTTTAAGGTGAGAGGCCATTACGACAACATCTGGAAATTACCTATATTTGTATATATATATATATAAGTTCCTCATTGTTTGTTAATTCCAGTGGTGGTATACAAGAGAGGAAATGTATTTGAGCAATTTCACAGTACAACATTAAAATTCCAAAGAGAAATGACTTACTTCAATATGACTGGCATTAATATAATTATCAGTTTCATTGCCAGAGAGGATGACCCGTGAGTGATCATCTGAAAAATAGAAAAATACAAAAGAAAAATTCCTTGAATTGCATGATAAATGCTAATCTTCAAATAATTTTGAAGATTCTTAATTCTTGTAGAAATGGCAAGAAATGGTAAGGATTTTTATTGGCTCTAAGAATTGAAATAAAAAATAAATACATTTATATCAGTCAAACTCAAAAATTGAACAATAAATTTCCATCCTCAAGACAGTAATTCCTTCATTCAAATTGATGAATTGAATGGCATCAGAATTGCCAATCTTCCAATGGTTTCTTAATTCTTATAGAAATGCTAAAAATTAGGATATGTCATAGACTCCAAGAATTGAAACTAAAAATAAAGACATGTCAGTCAGTTACAGGATGTTAAATCAAATATATGAATTTGTTGGGATTGTCTGCCTGGAAGAGTTATCTTCCTGCTCGGTTTCCAATTCCGACCATCAGGGGTCTGTAGTATTTAAGCACTGGATTCAAATTCTCTCACTCTCTTTTCTCCTTCTTCTCGGACTGGACGACATGGGTTAGACATTTGTGTCTACACCCCAACCTCTTGGGGGTCTCTATCCCCCACGTACGGACTAAGTTAGTAAGTGACTTCAACCATATGGACTATCTTTAACTCCTATATTTTATATGTACATTTAGGTATCTCTTTTATACCTAAATATTGTATTTCCATTCATGAATGTGTCCTTTTATTATATCTTATTTGTATTCTCTACTATGCATCTTGTATTTCATGTTATATGTTATTCCATGTGCTTTTGATTAAAGTCCATCTTGTTATATGTTTAACACCCATGTCGGAGTTTGTTCATTTCAACAAGTTATAACAATATTATAACCTTGAATCTTACAAATTGAATTGCATGGGAAGTACCAATATTAAAAAGGTTTTGAAGCTTCTTTTGACTCCCAGAAAATTGGACTTTTTGACATGCATAACCATTATGTTTCAGGCACTTCCCCAAAATAAAGACATGTCAGTCAGTTATAAGATGTCAAGTCAAACTCAAAAATTGAACAATAATTTCCATCCTCAAGACAGTAATTCCCTAATTCAAATTGATGAATTGAATGGCATCAGAATTACCAATCTTCCAATGGTTTCTTAATTCTTATAGAAATGCTAACAATTAGGATTTGTCATAGACTCCAAGAATTGAAACTAAAAATAAAGACATGTCAGTCAGTTACAGGATGTTAAATCAAATATATGAATTGAATTGCATGGGAAGTACCAATATTAAAAAAAGGTTTTGAAGCTCCTTAATTCTTGCAGAAATGGTAACAATTTGGATTTTTTTTATTGGCACCAAGAATAGAAATTAAAAATAAAGACATGTCTGTTAGTTATGAGATGTCAAGTCAAACTCAAAAAGTGATAAATGAATTTCCATTCTCAAGAAAGTAATTCCCTATTTCAAATAGATGAATTGAATTGCATCAGAAGTACCAATCTTTAAATGATTTTGAAGCTTCTTAGTTCTTGTAGAAATGCTAACAATTAGGATTTGTCATTGGCTCCAATAATTAAACTTAAAAATATATACATATATATCAATTATAGGATGTTATATAAAATAGATGAATTGAATTGCATAAAAAGTACCAAATGATTTTGAAGCTTCTTAGTTCTTGTAGAAATGCTAACAATTAGAATTTGTCATAGATTCCAAGAATAGAAATTAAAAATAAAGATATATAAATATATCAATTACAGGATGTTAATTCAAACTCAAAACATAAACAATGAATTTCCATCCTCAAGATAGAATTTCCCTATTTCAAATAAATGAATTTAACAGCACAGAAAATACCAATCATTTATAATTTCTTGGGTAGGTTTATCTATGATTACAGGGGGTGGGGGTCCAACCAGTTTCTTAAGTTAATCATCTCTGAGATTTCTTTAGTTTCTGTACTTTGGTTTTTGTTGGGCTCCTTTTATAAAGTAGGTATGATTTTTTTGTTATCTCATTTTTCTCTAACTGCTTCTGACTCCATGGAAATTGTACATTTGTATATAAATGTATGATTCATGAAAGATAATCCTAAAATTTAGGGCCCTGCAGAGAGGTAAGACTCCCCCAATGGGGCCACCTGTTGGCCGTGGGTGGCGACCCGTGATGCTTAAGTATAGAACTCAAGTGGATGAGCAGTTCATGACTTGCAATACTCCACTTTGGCCCTATCTTGGGCTAGACGGGCGGTTGGAGAGGCCCCCTTCGATCAATCGGCTGGTCATGTCAAGCCCTAGTACCTATATGATTTTCCCAACCCTACTGCCCTTATGGCAAGCCCCAACCCCTTTTTATCATATGGGTACTAGAAGGTGGTGACTGAGGGTCTACATGTCCTGGGAATGACATTAAACTCTATTTGATAGTGAGGTTTCAGTTTTGGAGGTTTGGAGAATGTGGAGCACCCCTTCATCACCATTGCTCCCTGGTCCACTCTGACCCGGAGTGGTAGTAGCTGTTAAGGTCCCATCTATGGTTTGAATAAAAAAACATGAGTTTATAAACAAAATTGAATTATGCATTAAGAATTAATTTATTTCACAACTTTGTCGGCATTATGTGACCCACCGAGGTTGATATGCCGTAAAACAAAACAAACCAAACCTAAAATTTAGGAATTACATATTCAAAAATACTAATGATACTTACATGGCAGTACAGCTTTATATTGGTTTTTGTGTGAATTTTCAGGTAATCTAGCCGCTTGGCAAGAATACACAGGATTCTTTGAAAGAGTCTGTAAAATGACAAATATTTGTGGTCATTACTGTTTAGTCATTATAACACTATGTAAACACAATTTTTTTTCCTATATTGTATTTGTTATTTCTTAATTGTTTCATATTTAAAAAAAAAATAGAAAATGGCTATTATTTCCTTCAGATGTTTTACCCTCGATAATGAAATAATAAATCAACATATTTTACCCTCGATAATGAAATAATAAATCAACATATTTTCTAATTAAAAATGAACAAATTTTTACTTGTCTGAATAAAACAACATATGAATTATAATTTACATGTATGTAATAAGTAATTGAGAATTACCTCCCCTTTGGGGAACTTTTTGGTGTTTACAAGAGTATATAAGCTCTCAGTAAACTGTAACATTATTCTGAGTAGAATAAAGCTTTCTTAAGTCTATCCATTTTATTGTGTATCATTAAAATGTATTTATATCATAGTCATACAAAAATGAACAAAAAATGTTTAGTAAGATCTTGAAATTTTTCTATTCAGTACTGAATCTATTTGGAAGGTTCTGGAAAATGGTTAAATCTAAAAATGGCTGGCAACATAGATGAAAATGATCGAAAAACCATGAATTTATTTGGACAATTTTTATATTCATTCAATTCAGATTTACATTCTGAAAGAAATTAGAAAAACAAAGTGTTCCAAAAAAGATCAATTTATTTTGATGTTGATGTTAAGGTTTAAATGTTTCGGTTTATGTAAACATCCAATCACCATTGAACAAATTCTCTTACTCTTCTATTATATTGTCCTGAGGAAATTTACATAAACGAAAATTTAAACCTTAACATCAACATCAAAATAAATTGATCTTTTGGAACACTTTGTTTTTCTAATTTCTTTCAGAATGTAATCTGAATTGAATGAATATAAAAATGTCCAAATAAATTCATGTTTTCGATCATTTTCATCTATGTTGCCAGCCATTTTTAGATTTAACCATTTTCCGAACCTTCCAAATAGATTCAGTACTGAATAGAAAAATTTCAAGATCTTACTAACATTTTTGTTCATTTTTGTATGACTATGATATAAATACATTTTAATGATACACAATAAAATGGATAGACTTAAGAAAGCTTTATTCTACTCAGAATAATGTTACAGTTTACTGAGAGCTTATATACTCTTGTAAACACCAAAAAGTTCCCCAAAGGGAGGTAATTCTCAATTACTTATTACATACATGTAAATTATAATTCATATTTTTTTTATTCAACAAGTAAAAATTTGTTCATTTTAATTAGAAAATATGTTGATTTATTATTTCATTATCGAGGGTAAAATATGTTGATTTATTATTTCATTATCGAGGGTAAAACATCTGAAGAAATAATAGCCATTTTCTATTTTTTTTTTAAATATAACAATTAAGAAATAACAAATACAATATAGGAAAAAAATTGGTTTACATAGTGTTATAATGACTAAACAGTAATGACCACAAATATTTGTCATTTTACAGACTCTTTCAAAGAATCCTGTGTATTCTTGCCAAGCGGCTAGATTACCTGAAAATTCACACAAAAACAATATAAAGCTGTACTGCCATGTAAGTATCATTAGTATTTTTGAATATGTAATTCCTAAATTTTAGGTTTGGTTTGTTTTTGTTTTACGGCATATCAACTCGGTGGGTCACATAATGCGACAAAGTTGTGAAATAAATTAATTCTTAATGCATAATTCAATTTTGTTTATAAACTCATGTTTTTTTTATTCAAACCATAGATGGGACCTTAACAGCTACTACCCACTCCGGGTCAGAGTGGACCAGGAGCAATGGTGATGAAGGGTGCTCCACATTCTCCAAACCTCCAAAACTGAAACCTCATATCAAATAGAGTTTTAATGTCATTCCCAGGACATGTAGACCCTCAGTCACCACCTTCTAGTACCCATATGATAAAAAGGGTTGGGGCTTGCCATAAGGGCAGTAGGGTTGGGAAAATCATATAGGTACTAGGGCTTGACATGACCAGCCGATTGATCGAGGGGGCCTCTCCAACCCGTCTAGCCAAGATAGGGCCAAAGTGGAGTATTGCAAGTCATGAACTGCTCATCCACTTGAGTTCTATACTTAAGCATCACGGGTCGCCACCCACGGCCAACAGGTGGCCCCATTGGGAGTCTTACCTCTCTGCAGGGCCCTAAATTTAGGATTATCTTTCATGAATCATACATTTATATACAAATGTACAATTCCATGGAGTCAGAAGCAGTTAGAGAAAAATGAGATAACAAAAAATCATACCTACTTTATAAAAGGAGCCCAACAAAAACCAAAGTACAGAAACTAAAGAAATCTCAGAGATGATTAACTTAAGAAACTGGTTGACCCCCACCCCTGTAATCATAGATAAACCTACCCAAGAAATTATAATGATGATGGTATTTTCTGTGCTGTTAAATTCATTTATTTGAAATAGGGAAATTCTATCTTGAGGATGGAAATTCATTGTTTATGTTTGAGTTGAATTACATCCTGAATTGATATATTTATATTCTTTATTTTTAATTTCTATTCTTGGAATCTATGACAAATTCTAATTGTTAGCATTTCTACAAGAACTAAGAAGCTTCAAAATCATTTGGTACTTTTTATGCAATTCAATTCATCTATTTTTATATAACATCTATAATTGATATATATGTATATATTTTAAGTTTAATTATTGGAGCCAATGACAAATCCTAATTGTTAGCATTTCTACAAGAACTAAAAGCTTCAAAATCATTTAAAGATTGGTACTTCTGATGCAATTCAATTCATCTATTTGAAAATAGGGAATTACTTTCTTGAGAATGGAAATTCATTTATCACTTTTTGAGTTTGACTTGACATCTCATAACTAACAGACATGTCTTTATTTTTAATTTCTATTCTTGGTGCCAAAAACCAAATGTTACCATTTCTGAAGAATTAAGGAGCTTCAAAACCTTTTTTAATATTGGTACTTCCCATGCAATTCAATTCATATATTTGATTTAACATCCTGTAACTGACTGACATGTTTTATTTTTAGTTTCAATTCTTGGAGTCTATGACAAATCCTAATGTTAGCATTTCTATAAGAATTAAGAAACCATTGGAAGATTGGTAATTCTGATGCCATTCAATTCATCAATTTGAATTAGGGAATTACTGTCTTGAGGATGGAAATTATTGTTCAATTTTTGAGTTTGACTTGACATCTTATAACTGACTGACATGTCTTTATTTTGGGGAAGTGCCTGAAACATAATGGTTATGCATGTAAAAAGTCCAATTTTCTGGGAGTCAAAGAAGCTTCAAAACCTTTTTAATATTGGTACTTCCATGCAATTCAATTTGTAAGATTCAAGGTTATAATATTGTGTATAAACTTGTTGAAATGAACAAACTCCGACATGGGTGTTAAACATATACAAGATGGACTTTAACAAAAGCACATGGAATAACATATAACATGGAAATACAAGATGCATAGTAGAGAATACAAATAAGATATAATAAAAGGACATTCATGAATGGAAATACAATATTTAGGTATAAAAGAGATACCTAAATGTACATATAAAATATAGGAGTTAAAGATAGTCCATATGGTTGAAGTCACTTTACTAACTTAGTCGTACGTGGGGGATAGAGACCCAAGAGGTTGGTGTAGACACAAATGTCTAAACCATGTCGTCCAGTCCGAGAAGAAGGAGAAAAGAGAGTGAGAGAATTTGAATCCAGTGCTTAAATACTACAGACCCTGATGGTCGGAATTGGAAACGAGCAGGAAGATAACTCTTCCAGGCAGACAATCCCAACAAATTCATATATTTGATTTAACATCCTGTAACTGACTGACATGTCTTTATTTTTAGTTTCAATCTTGGAGTCTATGACATATCCTAATTTTTAGCATTTCTATAAGAATAAGAAACCATTGGAAGATTGGCAATTCTGATGCCATTCAATTCATCAATTTGAATGAAGGAATTACTGTCTTGAGGATGGAAATTTATTGTTCAATTTTTGAGTTTGACTGATATAAAATGTATTTATTTTTATTTCAATTCTTAGAGCCAATAATCCTTACCATTTCTTGCCATTTCTACAAGAATTAGAATCTTCAAAATTATTGAAGATTAGCATTTATCATGCAATTCAAGGAATTTTTCTTTTGTATTTTTCTATTTTTCAGATATCACTCACGGGTCATCCTCTCTGGCAATGAAACTGATAATTAATTAATGCCAGTCATATTGAAGTAAGTCATTTCTCTTTGGAATTTTAATGTTGTACTGTGAAATTGCTCAAATACATTTCCTCTCTGTATACCACCACTGGAATTAACAAACAATGAGGAACTTATATTATATTATATACAAAATAAGTAATTTCCAGATGTTGTCGTAATGGCCTCTCACCTTAAAATATGCTCAGTGGTGGAAAAATTAAACCGTGCTAGTTATGAACTGCATAGTGGTTTGAAGGCATTTTTACTGACAAGTTAACCATATGAAAGTGATATTTTACAGACTTCTGTCCCCAGTGTTTTATCGACAAGTAAATGTAAATATTTCACACACCCCCTTTTTAAATATCTTTTTTGGCTGAACTTGCACAAAGGTGTCAAAATTAGGGTGACCCAGAAAAAATAGAACCACAAATTTTGTAATAAAACTGTTAATTTTAACAATGCACTTTAAATTCTTTAACTTAGAAACCTCAATATCATCATGTAAACCCATGGTTACTTGGTTCATTTATCTCTATTAAAAATGGAGATCAGTCTCTATTTGTCTGTAACCAAAACTATGTCACTGCTTTATATTACAATTAGCAAAATCATCAATACATAGATAAAGAACAATTAATATCAATGAAATAAATAAAAGCTGTTCCTTAACATATATATTACTTAAATAAATAAACTATATAAACCATGAAATTAATTTAAAATTGTATTACTTTAAATGGAAAAAATTATTTACAAAATTCGTAATCAATTTTATAATTATTTTTTACTCTTGCTCTTTTTTCAGTAACAAGAAGTTAACTAAAAGTTTACAAAATAATGAATAATTATGATTTTGTGTAAAATTTATGGATAAATATTAAAAATAATTCTTAATAAATAATTAACAGATGCGCTTATCATTTTTTTTTTTAGGTGGACAGAACTAAGCTTCATTTCAAATTGTTTTATTATTTTTACTCTTTTGATGATTTTATTCACTTATGATAAAAATCCTCTGACATTGAATTTTTACCTCCACCCCACTCAGGCATATCTTCCAAAAGTAAATTTTTACACTTACCAGAGGGTGTTCTTTTTGTTTTTTTGTTTTTTGTTTTGCTAGTTTATCTAATAATGTTTTTATTCAATACCAAATACAAATTTTGAAATAAAATTTTATGTTTGTTAGTTTCAGGGAGAAAGAAATTACATTGCAGCACAAGGTAAGACATTTTTCTAATATCTATAAACAAATATTGTTTTGTACAGGACTCTTATTATTATCAGGAACTAAAAAGTATGTCTTGTGTAAGGATGAGGATTAATATAAGACAACAATCTGGAAATTGTTGTGAGGTGTGGTTTTGTGTTCCTTGTTGCAGTAGCATTTATTCGTGCTTAATCTTAGCACTGGTTCAGCTTCTCGTAGCTAATCCTTAGTCCCCTAAAGTGTTCTATATATGTCCTGCAGTAATACACATATGTAAATGAGATAACACGCCATTGGCTATCTCACTACACCTCCCTGAAACGGAGAGGTTTATTCCCTCGTTGATCTATTGCTTCTCCTAAATATCCTTGGGGGTGTCTTCGTAATGGTGACCGCGTCTCATTTCATCACTACTGGATCCCTGGTATGGCACCTCGGAATCCGACTTGCTTTCATCTATGGGTTCTATGATTTTATGTAGTATCAAGGCGTTTAGGTTATATTTTTGGTGAGTGTTCACTGTTGTTGCTAATTTATTTTCTTTGTTGTGAGGTGTGGTTTGTGTTCCTTGTTGCAGTAGTATCTATTCGTGCTTAATCTTAGCACTGGGTTCAGCTTCTCGTAGCTAATTCCTTAGTCCCTAAAGTGTCTCTATATATGTCCTGCAGTAATACACATATGTAAATGAGATAACACGCCATTGGCTATCTCACTACAGAAATTATTTGGAAGCTAACGGTGATGTGATAATGTTACGTGCAGCTTATTCACATTGCTAAATTGTGTATGTTAGTAGTCGGACTTAGAAAATCACAACACATGGGTATGGTAGGAACTTTGACTTTATTTCTTCTTCCTCGCGTGGTGGGTGGCGATCATTGACAATGGAAATGCCGAGGGTTGACAATGACTACTACTATTGGATGACTGGTGATTGTGAGGTAGAAGATGACGCTCACTCGTTCCCTGTCCCGAGACTTCTGTCTAACTGACTTGTCTCTGCTATTGACCTCCTTTTTATGTATATCAGCCGCCTACGCATTTTCTTTTGTTATACTTATCAGAGGACAAATCTATTTCCGAACTTATTGTTACCCTTCCTTCTTTGTTCGCTACCCGGAAAAAGTCCTTTGTTATTTTTTCGTCTTTTCTTTGTTTCGGTTTAAATGGAAAATCCTACTTCCGCTCGTACAATATACAACAATAATCTATGGTTGAGAAAAGAATAAAAATACTAACAATCTGCTCTAACATTAATTCTCATCCTTCATGATATTATAGTAAAGTAAAAATAAAGTCGTCTAAAGGTAGTCTAAAGTCGTATTAGCCAATCAGCGAGGGTGTTTACCCCCTTTTAACTAGCACTAGACCAACGAGATGTTTAGGCCTCAGAGGTGGAGCACGACACCTACCATCAGCTCCTTACTTTACTGCATAGATCCTTGTGCTACTCATACACTGAGTTGGCGAGGGTTGGTATCAAACTAGGAACCTTGTGGTTTCGAGCTGAATGCCCTACCCGACTGAGCTAACCCAGCCTACCAAAATCAAACAAAGTGGTCACGTGGTGTGAAGAGATAAGTTATATAAAAAAGACAGAAACTATACACTTCTAAAATCTCCCACTAAGTTCTGCAGTGCTGCCTTTGTCTGCTTCTTCTATTAAGTGATTTTATTATGAATAATTATCTGTAACTACATTTAAAGATTTGAGCCTTCAGGTGTCTCGAGAAAAAGGAATCACAATGAATAGATCTTGTGAGCCAGCCATAATATCACCATGCAATCACAATGGAATAGATCTTCGAGTGAGCCAGCCAAAGGATATAAACCATGCAATCACAAGAATAGATCTTGTGAGTTGACCAGCCATAAGATATAACCATGCAATCACAAATATCCAATGTTCAATATTCTATGTCATGTTGGCAACAAAAATGGAAAGGTGCTGTTTCTGCTCAAAGAATACTTCTCACCTAAATTACAAAAATCTTGATACTTTTTGACACATTTGTATATAAAAATTAATCACTTATATTTTCACTGCGCACAGCAATTTCAAATCCAGGAGGGTAGGTTGATTTTTCACTTTTTTAAAATATCAAATTTTCCATCTATGCGAAAGTGTGTGTTTAGTATATGAATACTGATACCAAAAATTAGATCTTTTACTTGCACCATTGTTTGAGGAAATAGCATCAAAGATCTTCTACTAAAAATGCACTAAAAACCCTCTTTTTCTAAAGGTTAAATTTTGCGAAAACAAGGATTTTAGTGCTTTTAGTAGACAATCTTTGATGCTATTTCCTCAAACAATGGTGCAAGTAAAAGATCTAACTTTTGGTATCATTATTCAGTATACTAACACAAAACTTTTGCATAGATGGACAATTAGATATTTTAAAAAGTGAAAAATTGACCTACCCTATTGTATAATTCCTTTTATTATATGAATTTTAAATTTCAGGACCTTTGGAAGCAACATCAATGATTTTTGGAGAGATTTGGGCAAGAAGGGTGCAACACAATTGTTATGTTAACCAATATTGTTGAAAATGGAAAGGTAAAAAAAATTCATTTTTTAAGCTAAATTATTGTTTGTAGTACAATTTCATCATTACAAAAAATGGTTAAAAAATTTTGAAGATGATATTAACCTTTATTCAAGTTTTATATTAGGTTGTTACAAAAATAATGGCCGATTTTCAAATACATACATTTATTGTTGAAACATTAACAGTAGAAATGTTAAAATTAGTCAAAATACGAGCGTTGGGAAGCTATGCATCTCTGCCATCGATCTACGAGGTCATTTATTCCGAGTTGTAAAAAGTTATTGGCTGTGAATGCAACAAAATCTTTAAATGATGATTCCACTTCTTTAGATTGAAAACTTTACCATTTACTTAAGTGCCTAAAAAATGATAATCAATAGGTAAAAGATCGGAAGAATATGGAGGATGTGGTAAGGTCTCATATCAAAGTCTGTGAGTTTCTGTACAGTCAATCTTGCAAGATGTGGCCGCGTGTTATCGTTATCATTATTGTTATCGTATTGTGTTAAATATAAATTCAGTTACCAATTTTAAAATTACTAAGTATATGTTGTTTGTTTTTTATATCCTAGACTAGGCTCATATTGAGTTCTGGTCAAAATGAATTTATAATAGCTAAATGACGGTTTGTTCATTTTTTTTCTGTCTTAATGAATTGTATATATATATATATATATATATATATGTAGAATTAAACAAATGCACATTCCTGTTTAACAGTTTTATTAACCAATATTTTCAAGCTGTCTGACCAACTTTTTACATTTGGATGAGAATCCATAGATTAGTCCACCAAAAGTTCATATCCCAAGTACTTTCGGCACTTCAAATGCTATCAACAGGGTGATGTGATTATATTTCAGTTTTTTTTATAAGTTAGTTATAGTGAGAGTAACTAGGAGGGGACTCGTAGAAATTATATTAGGGGGTGGAGGCTGGAAAGAGGTGAATTGATAGGAAAAGTGTTATAGGCATTTTAAAATGTGAATACTGCTTTGAAATTAATATTTAATGATGTTTGTATTGTCTGATGTATAAGCTTCTAGTATTTGGAGTTTTGTTTGTTTTTTTCTTTGTACAGAATTTGCGTATTTTCCGTCAGGATATTTCGGTAATTAGAGTGGGGGTATGCATGTAATTTTAGATGTTGTGAAATGGAGCTCTTTATCTGTCATATGAAGAGTCAAACAGCGTTCAGGTAAAACCAATGTAGGTATTTTCATTTTTTGGGAGACCACAATCTCCTAAGGGAATTTAAATTTGTAATATATATATATATATATAATATATAATATATATATATAAAGATAAATCTAATGAGTCAGATTAACCTACTAAAAGTTTTACTTAATGTTCTTCAGAGCTAAGATCCGATCTTAGCCCTGAAGAGCATTAAGTGAAACTTTTAGTAGGTTAATCTGACTTATTAGATTTATCCTTTTATTTTCTCTACTTAGGGTATGAGCATTTTACTTATTAAATTAGTTTCCTGGCGGTTTGTATGAATATAATATCTTATATATAATATATATGCATATAAAGTTTTTTCTTTTAGCCAAATATTGTACCAATTGATTATTTTTGGTTGGTACGATTATCTTGTCTTTTCTTTTTTCCCCAATTTTTTTTCTTTCCGGTAATGTTTGGTAGTATATTTTACAATCAAACTATTGCTGTTTTTTTTCTCACCGCGAGGATTTACCAACAAGTTTGGTATATCAAGTTATATATATTTATATATGTTTTTCTTTTCTTTATCAGGTTCAGTGTTGTCCTTATTGGGCAAATCTGAATAAAATGGAAAAATATGGAACATTTAAAATCCGTTGTATTCAAGAGAACATTCTATGATCTACATTCATCGAGTGTTGACAATCACTCAGGTAAGATGTATAAAAATCATGTGTAATAATAAATCATGTGCAGCATATGCAAGGGTGAGTGAGAGAGATAATAAGAGTAAGCATGAGAAGTGCATAAGTGTTTGTGAAGTTCTAAGCGCGTGGTCTGACAAAGTAATAGTTGTAGCCCGTGCACCACTAGGTTTCCACGAGACTGTCAATAAGAATATCAAGTGGGGTTGATATTATTGGACGTAAACGTCTAGACCAAAGAAATGTGTAGACGAGGTAGAAGTGTGAGTGAGAGAGGTCTAACAAAGTAACCTAAATTAAATTCTATGACAAAAGTCACTTATTGGTGTTGGGCAGTCAACCCAGCGAGTCGTGTATTTTAGCACTCCCTTCACCTTCATCATTGAATAATGATGCAAAAAAACGTAGATTAAAGTTGAAAAAAATGTGAAATTTCATATACATTAGTTTTATAATTAAAAAAACCCTCTAAAATCGTCTGTTAACAAACAACCGGATGTTGACGTGTAAAATGGAAAACACGTCCTTATGAATCGAGATCGCAAAAGGGGTGGGTAAAGGTCATATGGTCCAGGATTTCTATTAAGCATTGCATAGTTAACAGATGTCCACGTTGAAATAGAAACAGTCTTCTTTATCGCCCCAAATCAAAAAACCGAAACTTTCTTCCGGCTAAAATCGAGACACCATCGATTGGAACATCTTACATGAAAACGACTTCCGTTTCTCGCTCTTCCCCCACCTCCTTCTCCACTGGAACTGGTTATTGAAATTATTGATATTAAAAGGGAATTCTGACGTAATAGAATTAGCAAAGAATTCCTGGAAGAAATATAAAAGAAATAATGGTCAAACATAAAAGGTTTCAGAGAAGAAAGGGACTTGCATGTCAATGACATCGGGACGCAGAGTTACGGACGCCATTTTTATGGTTGCTGGCAGATGGTATGTTGTTCGTGTTGTTCGTTGTTTAGAAGTTATGGAGAGTCCATAAGCTAAAGTCACTTACTAACATTGTGTTGGGGGTGAAACCCCCACACAAGAAGGGTGTAGACATAAATGTCTAACCCATGTTGTGAAGTCCCGGAGAAGAAAGAGGATTCGAATCTGGTTGCTTGCCTGCTTAAATTAGCAAAACACCTGGAGGTGAAAATGACAAACAAGAGGGAAATAACTCTTCCAGCCAAAGGGAAGAAAATCCCACACTTCCATTGGTATTGGTTTGGTTTGTTTTACGGCATATCAACTTCAGTGGGTCATTTAATGCCAATAAAGTTTTGAAATAAATCAATTCTTAATGGATAATACAATTTTTTTATAAATACATTTTCTATTTAACCCATAGATGGGACCTAACAGGTACTACACTCTGAGTCAGAGTGGACCAGGTGCAATGGTCATGAAGGGGTGCTCCACATTGCCCAAACTGCAATTTTATTTTAAAAATTTAAGCAAGATAAGTTTGGCCGCAAGCGCCATCAAGTTGGCAAGCTTTTTGTACCTTTTTGAATATATGTTTTTTTTTTCCATCTTCAATTGTTATCTTGTCTTCTTCATCCGAATTCACTTGCTAATAACCTGGGAAATATTTGAGTCCGCAAAACCTCATTGGAGTCTAACAAAGAAAACACTGCCCTGGAAGATATTATTGGATACGTCCTGACCAAAGAAATGTGTAGACGAGATATAAGTGTGAGTGAGAGAGGTCTAACAAAGTAACCGCAGTCCTAGAAGTTATTCCTTCTCTGGATAAAATAATAATAATAAAAAGAAATTATTTTAAGAATAAAACAAAAATATTGATTCTATTTGTATTTCAAGCCCAACTTATTTTTACAATATTTTACAATAGTCAAAATTTTTGCATTGTGTCATGTACAACAATAACTGAATTTCATATTATCTTTTTGTTTGTCTATTTTCCATTGGTTAGAAAATTTACAGAAAAGTATACCATTATTTTTGACACCAGATTTGACATATTGAAAAAAGAAATTGGAATGTTATATATTTTATGAAATTCATGGTAAACAGAAAGAGAATTCTTTTAAAAATATCTTTTCACTGATTTTAGAAGACTTTCTATCTTATAATTATTTTGTATTTGTAATTTTATATGAATACAATAATTAATGAATTTCTTTTCTGTATTTTAATGTTAATCTCTTGTCTTTATTTTATATTCTATGCAATAAGTAATGAATTTCTTTTCTTGTATTTTAATGTTAATCTCTGTCTTTATTTTATATTCTATGCAATATTAATGAATTATTTCTGTATTTTAATGTTAATCTCTTGTCTTTATTTTATTCTATGCAATAAGTAATGAATTTATTTCTTGTATCTTAATGTTAACCTCTTGTCTTTTTTATATTCTATGCAATAAGTAAATGAATTTCTTTTCTTGTATCTTAATGTTAATCCCTTGTCTTTATTTTATATTCTATGCAATAAGTAATGAATTTCTTTTCTTGTATTTTAAGTTTAATCTCTTGTCTTTTATTTATATTCTATGCAATAATTACTGAATTTATTTTCTTGTATTTTAATGTTAATCTCTTGTCTTTATTTAGAGTTTTACACAGGAAAAACGAACTGTGCATCAATTTCACTGTACCATTTGGCCTGATTATGGTGTCATTGAAGAACCCACCTTTTTCCTTGAATTCCGAAATGCAATTCGCCATTCCCGTTTTTTCAAAACCACCATTCGTTGTTCACTGCAGGTATTTCTTGGATCATTTTACAATGGCCTAAATTTTTATCATTTAATTTAATTATTTGTTTAATGAAAAATATTCTTTAGCACATAAAATGCTCTTCATGTAATGGTTATCAGGTAATTTAAGAGGAAGTGCGTTCTGGTCTCCTGCCTCAAAAATTGCTACCCAGTGACTATTAAATAACGACCCAGCTCAGTCTATTCAAAACTATACATCTTCATATCTATCTACTATCTATCTCAATTTGTTCATATTTATCTATATTACTTTAAGTTACTGTGGTAGTAAGCAAACAAACACGGTCGGACTTGCAGAAGCTTTATTCTACATAGAATACAGTGGTGGATTTTGACCAGTTTATATAGTAACTTAGAAGGGGGAGGGGAGGTAACCCAGTTACATATTACAAGTACTAAGATTTTATTTTATTCATGTTTGTTTAATGTCTTGTTTTTAGTTTAAATAAACAAAAATTACGACAAAAAAAAAGATGCGACCCCCCCCCCAAAAAATACATTTATGAAAATATCTATCTATCTCCATTTGTTCATATCTATCTGTTTGTTTATCTATCTATCTATTTCAGTATATTCCAAACTATATATCTATCTTCAATATCTAAACAAAAATTACGACAAATTACGATAAATAAATAAGAATTACGACAAGCTGGGGTTGTTATTTTGATAGACACCAGGTAGCAATTTTTGTGGCAGGAGACCGGGACGCACTTCCTCATAAATATCGGTTATCGTTCTAAGAAATGAACAGGGCGACATGAGATCAAATTCTGGATGAGGCTTTCACATAGTGCTAATACCTTGGGAATGGTATGCATCCAATTATTCTCCCTCCAGCTATGGTAAATTGTAGGGCAGACTGGGTTATTTGACCGTGGTATTGCAATCAGTCTAGAAGGAAGACTCTGAATTCAAACTTGTAAAAGTTGTTAGGGTGGCCTAAATTGGTATCAGCCAGACAGCGAATGAGTCTACCCCCTTTTCACTAGCATTAGACCAAGGAGATAGTTTTTGGTGTCTGAGACAGAGTGCCACACCTACTGCACAGATCCCTATGCTACTCATGCGCAGAGTTGGCGAGGGCTGGTATCGAACCCGGAACCTTTTGTTCCAAGTTGAACTTAAGAATTGACCTTGTGTCACATCCTGCTTGTGTGTTGGTGTCGATTAAAAACATGCAAAGTCATTTTTAGAATGTCAAGAAAATTTGAATTGAATTGCGATTAATTTTTGTTCATATTAAATTCATTTTTTTTTTTAGAATGACAATCCTCATTATATATATATATATATATATATATATATATTTATATATATATATATATATATATATATATAGAGAGAGAGAGAGAGAGAGAGTTAAACAAAAGATTTGTCTCCTGTTTAACAATTTTTATATTTGTTAAACAGGAGACGTGTCTTTTATTTAATTCTACATGTATAAGTGAAAGAATGCTGCCCAAATACACCATACATAACATATAAATATGTATTACATGTATGTATGTATATATATATAATATATATGAGTGTGTGTGTGTGTGTGTGTAAAACACAATAAAACTATAAAATCATTTACTAATATCATATTCATGGAAAAAAATAATTTTCATATGAAAGAGAAATACACACATATATATATATATATATATATAATATATATATATATATATATATATATATATATATTTAAAACTAATATTTTGAAAGTAGTGTAGAAATTGAAATTAGAAATTGGACTGAAATGAAAGGTTCCCAATTTTAACTAGAAGATTTCCGTGTTTGATAAGAAACACTTGAATTTAATTGTTAAATAATAGATAACCTATATCTATTATTTTGAGAGTAGTGTATAAAATGAATTAAAAATTACTGTACCAGAGACATTAGGTCAAATGGGTTTGATTGATAGACAATAACTCCAAGGTCAGTTTGATACCTTGGCTGAGATTGGATGGTTTTAGTGATGTGATCAAAATTCTAGAAATTAGAAGAATAGTTTTGAATTTAATTAGTTGGTTCTGAATATTTAAGATGCACACACTTACAAGAAATTATTCCACCTATGTACCTTAAATAGCACCAGCAAAATGAATCAGAAAATGAATCAGAAATTGTACTCAGAGTCAAATGGGTTTGATTGACAGGCGATAACTCTGAGGTCAGTTTGATACCTTGGCTGAGATTGGATGTAGTCAGTGAATTAGAAAATGTTACTGAAATGGAAGATTCCAAAGTTTGACAAGAAGATTTTAGTGTTTGACAAGAAACACTTGAAGATGGATAATGGCACATCAGCTAAAACATTGTGCATATAACAATAAAGATGAGGACAACAGTCAAAAACATTACAAATTGAAATGGAATACCTGAATATTGAAATTAAAGATTTGAATATTGAAATGGAATGTCTTAATATTGAAATTGAATATTTGAATATTGAAATGGAATGTCTTAATATTGAAATTTGAAGATTTTAATATTGAAATGGAATGTCTTAATATTGAAATTGAATATTTGAATATTGAAATTGAATATCATAAATTGAAATTGAAAGATTTGAATATTGAAATGGAATGTCTTAATATGAATTGAATATTTGAATATTGAAATGGAATGTCTTAATATTGAAATTGAATATTTGAATATTGAAATGGAATGTCTTATTATTGAAATTGAAGATTTGAATATTGAAATGGATATCCTTAATATTGAAATTGAATATTTGAATATTGAAATGGAATGTCTTAATATTGAAATTGAAGATTTTAATATTGAAATGGAATGTCTTATTATAGAAATTGAATATTTGAATATTGAAAATGGAATGTCTTAATATTGAAATTGAATATTTGAATATTGAAATTTGAAATAACATAATATTGAATGAAAATTGAATATGAAATGCGAATGTCTTAATATTGAAATTGAATATTGAATATTGAAATTGTAAATATCAATATTGAAATTGAAGATTTGAAATTTGAAATGGAATCTTAATATTGAAATTGAGATTTGAATATTGAAATTAGATGTCTAATATTGAATGAAGTTTGAATATTGAAATTGATATCATAATATTGAAATGAAGATTGATATTGAAATGGAATGTCTTAATATTGAAATGAAGATTTTGAATTATTGAAATTGAATGTCTCAATATTGAAAATTGAAGATTTGAATATTGAAATGGAAATATCATAATAGTTGAAATTGAAGATTGAATATTGAAATTGAATGTCTCAATATTGAAATTGAAGATCGAATATTGAAATGTGAAATCTATATTGAAATTGAAATCTTGAATACTGAAATGGAATGTCTCAATTATTGAAATTGAAGATTTGAATATGAATGGAATGTCTCAATATTGAAATTGAAGATTTGAATATTGAATTGCAATATCATAATATTGAAATTGGAGGACACAATTTTTACATTACAGTGATAAGAAAATGGCTGGAATTATTCTGTTATTTTTGTGTTTTTTTTAGTACTGGTGCTGGAAGAACGGCACTTAATATGCATAGATATTCTTTTGCAACAATTATCGGGAAAACCATTCATGATGTTTTTCATGCGTTGATGAACTTTGTCACCAGCGACCATCAATGTTTAAGAGACTTGTAAGTAAAGAATTTTTCTCATCAACAGACATTTTAAGTAATTTTAGAATTATTCATTATTTATATTTTATTATTATTATTATTATTAAATTATTATTATTAGTTGATCTTTTTCATTATAATTATATTATAATTAATCTTTATAATTAAATACTATTATTATTATTATTATAATCCTTCCTCTGATATCCAAACTTTCCAAGCCCTTTTCTAATCCTTTTGGGACTGTTCCAAGCTGCACCAACATACAAGTGTATCACTTCACTTTCACTATTCCATAATTTTTTTCAGTTCTCTGCAAGGTCCAGATATTGTCATTTTTTCATTTCCTTTAGCTTCATCTCTCTCTTTTATTT
>CM042158.1:94570032-94594799 GCA_023376005.1 Doryteuthis pealeii | reverse complement strand
GAAGCGTTTTGCATTGAAAAAAAACTTGGACATGGTTAAGAATTTAACCCTGAGAGAACTTATGTGAATCGCAACATATTTTGCTTGCATAAATACAATTGCCTAAGAACAAATTTATATCAACAGCAAAATATTTGATAAGACACACATTTCAGCAAATGTAAAGTGTGTGGTGACAAACATGAGACCATTAACCATATATTAAGCGAAATGTAGCAAACTAGCACAAACGAGAATTTTTAGGGTCCATTTTCTCTCCACGTGGAAAACCAAAAGTGATTAGCTCTGTATACTGAGTTTATTTCGCGACGTAAGGATTTGATGAAGATATAACATACTATGTTATCCGGGCAAAATACTGCAGCAAACTTCTCTGAAAATGTTGGTGAGACTATAGCGATGGATTGCTGATTTTAAAGGGAATATAAGTCATTCACAACAGTCGTAACCCAGAAGGTCAACCCATGACGTTTTAAAAATTTTTAAAACAGACTAAGAAATTTCTAGGAAACTTATAAGTTACTGCCCTTTGTCAGGGCCAAACCCAACAGAGAATAAAAGATGATCCTAACCCTTACACGTCTCCCGAGTTATACTCCATTTAATTTAAATTATACTGACATGGGCGAGCGCTTGAGATAAGAACATTCATCAGAAACAAGGATATGACACGACTAACTGGAAAAAGGTTATGTCAACATTTTGGCAAAAAAAAAAACCCTTTTCGGACAAACTAAACTAAAAGTGAAAAGTCCTGACGCCGAACGCAACCGGGAATGTTCGAAGAAAAATTCTAAAACAAAAAAACAAAAAAGAAGAAAGTGCTTGCAGTAAAAAAATATGTTCTCTGGAAATATAGTATTAGTGTTTTAATACATTAATAATACTGTATTTTCACTTTCTTTATTTGCTGTAATAGTATTTTTTTTCGAAATGAGCAACGTAACTGAGCCGTCAATGTCCTGGAACGAGACAATTTGGTACAGGAATTCAAATATTTCTTAATATGCATAAAACTGTCTCAGGTTTACTTACTTCTCGGTGAATGAATATTCACCTTCAACTCTAGGTCGACCATATTGTTATTCTGGGAAGGGGCCCAGAAGGTTCAACTCATGGACTTTCACGGACGAAGCGACCGAAACTAACCCACAGGTTATTTGCTGAAAGTTTCGAAGAATGTTAGACCCCAAGATAAATTTTCAACATCTCTCGTATGTCCCTTCGACATTACAAACAAGAGACACTGAAAAAGTATTGACGACTTTTTAGCGAACAAAAGGACCCAAATTTAAACTTGTGCAAAAGGAGAACGGGACGTCAGGAAGTACCGACACCATGATAAAAAAAAGTAGTAACAATGTTTACTCAGTAAATGCCTATCAGAATAACCAAGAGATTGTACAATCAGTTTTGCACAAATGACATTTGATAACAATCAAGTGATAAGAGAAAAAAAAGAAAAAAAAAGACACTAGGACTGAGTCTTTGCAGACCTTACTATTAAGCTTCCCAACCTACCAGGCCATCCACAAACTAAAAGCCGAAGTTGACACGGAGCGAAGAAAATACACTCCCCTTACGCAAGATGTTTCCTAATAGAGTTATGCAATTCTGGACAGCCACTCCTGGTACAAACGCATAAGGAGTTAACTATACAGACTGCATACAAATCCAGCATCCCTCAACATGGTTCCATCGACATACAAGGAGAATGGAAATCACTCAATTTTTTGTGGTTACATCAGAAGGACCTACTATACTAGGACTGCCATCACTTGAAACTGGTTACGATGCACTGTGTCATCGAAGAAACCAACTAAATCAACGAAAAAACCCAAAAGACTTGTGGATAGGTTTTTCCAGACTCCCCAACAAGAGAGCGAAAGAGGAAATCGACCTGGACATAATTTTAACAAAAAGTTGATACAGATCAACTGGAAACTAATGCTGACCCAACAATGTGCGAACTAAGGGAAATGATCCTGCACGGTTGGCCCGATACGTTCAGAGGAGTTGGGAAGAATATGCGACCATACTGGCCCTATCGGAATGAGTTAGGCGATAGAAAAATAGGATCTTGCTCAAGGGTGAACGAAACTTCATCCCAAATCTCTGCAAAAAGAGTACTGACAAGATCCATTATGACATCAGGGATCGAAAAGTGCAAGTTGCGAGCAAAAAAGCTGCAAAATTCTGGCACAACATCAACCAAGATATTGACAGATAATCCAGCTATGCGATGCCTGCCAGGAGCACCAAAAAAATGCAAGGTGCTTAGACCTTGATGCACATGAGATCCCAGTAAGACCATGGAAATAATAACCACTGAAAGGATCGAATGTTATCCTCATTGTGGATTTACTATCAAATTGGTAACCCTAGGTGAGAGCAAACTAATAATGGTCAGACAGGAAGTCATAACAAATTAGGAAGTGTTTGGAGAGAATGGCATTCCAGAGAGAGCAGTTGATCAGTGACAGGCGCGCATTATAACTCAACTGCATTCAAGCAGTATTGCAAAAGAATGGAGATTCAAGCATCGTACATTATCTCCGAGATACCCACAATCTAATGGACTTCGCAGAACGTTCTGTGAAATAAAAAAAAATCCGCATCAAAAAAAGGCTAAGTCGAGCAACCGTAACATCGACATGGTACTGCTATGCTTTCGGACAACTCCGATAGACCACACAATAAACTTCCCAGGAAGAAATGCTTTTCAACAGGAAATTATTAGCTACATTCCAGTGAAATGTACTAACCACAATTCCAAAAAAAGCGGAGATATCAACCCGCTTGTACAAGGAGACAAGTTGAACACAATGAAGAGGCAGATTGATCCGATATGTAGTGATTTATATCAGTAATGAGCTCCACTCACACGGACACACTACTACAGTTGTCACACAAACGCCACGAGCACCAAGGTCCTAATATGCCAAACCCTATCTTGGACAGGTTCTCCACAGGAATCGAAAACACCTGAAGGGAAGACCCATCTACAGCAACTAGGTATCCACCAAAGATTATAACATCCAGAGTGGAAACCGACCCATCAAAAAATAATCAACAAAAATACTGAATACTTCATCCAAAGAACTTGCAATCATCATGTCCCACAAAAAAACATACACGGCTCTAACAAACAGAAAATAAAACAACTAGATCTGACCGATATAAAGCCACCGACAAAATACAGTGAATGAAACAGAACAAAGAACATTTTTTTCTCATTTTGTGAATTTCTTATCAAAAGGAGAAAAAAAGAACGGAAAAATCTCTATGTGAACACAACTGAACGATATATTTTTTTTCTTGTGTTTATGCCAACTTGAATAATTAAATTAAACTAATAAAAGGATAGTTTGTGAAAAGGGGGGATGTGATGTATAACGTTTAAGAGTTACTGCCTTTGTCTGTGTGAAATCTCAACTCAAATTTTCTGTCAGCTCGCAATCACGTCGCTCACACAACTGGCCAAGAAATTCGGCTCATTTATTACTCCACCCTTCTCCGCAACCCCTTACTTTCCGGTCTGTACTCTTATAAAAGAAAAGCTTAACTTTCGGGCGCCATTTCTTTTCCTAGCCCAAGGTAGAGGGAGTTTCATTTTTTTTTTTTTCAACTTTTATATCCACACGCCCCCTGATCTTCAGGGATCATAGCTCGTAGTCTTGCAACCACTGGGGGCCGTCTACTCCTCTGTGCGCGTGGTTGCAAACTTCCTTGTGCGCCGTTGTCTTGCTGCCCATCATCCACTTCTTCATCTTCAGAAGATAGGCCCTCTACTGGTCTCACATCTAATACGTGTCTTGGCACTCCGTCAACAGACACGTTGTTCTTAATCGTGTAGCCGTTACCGTTCCTTCTCCCCACTGCGTCGTGCAACAGACATTATCAGGTTTTCACCCAGACCTCATCCCTACCTGGATGGAGCCCGACGTTCCCACCTCTCTTTCAACCGGTACAACTCTCGGATGTCGCCACGTATAACAGTAAATAGATTCTTGCGGCATGTCTCCTTCGTTTGTCCTGACCTGGGTGACATGTTGTACCAAAAGACAGCCTCTTCTGGCGAAATCTCATCCATTTCTGTCACCGCTTTAACGTTCCTGTGGTTTCGCTCAACAATGCCGTTGCCACTGGGTCTAGAGGCCGCTCTGAAGTATTGCCCTGACATTCCACCAAGCCATCATCCGTCGCAATGTTCTAACGAAACGCCGTCCCATTGTCCGACAACACCTTTTTAACTGGACCATTGAGTATTCCTACGATTTCTGATTTCATTCTTCTCCAGATTCTTCTCCAGAGAGCAAATCTCGAGTTCACAGTCGATCCAGTCAGATATTCCGCTCCTCTATAATGGGTGCCAGTCGCTTCCAATCCTCCTTCACTCTGTAATTCTCCTGGCTCGTGCACCCTTGGTGACGGATCAATGGACTGACTACTTGCTGCACAATTCCTCTTGGCACTTCGTGCGACACCTTCTGAGCCAAGTACAAGGTTTTTATCCACACCCATGTGATGCATAGAATGCAGGTCCTTAACTTCGTCGTATGATATGAAACAGCCTGCAACTCTTACCGTCAGCCAACTTTTGTCTTACTGGTCAATACGTCAGCCTTGTTCCTGTCTGATGGCACAAACCTTACGTTTATTGTCAACCCAAACTCGGCTATCAACTCCTTCAGGATTCCTATTCGCTTCAGGACAATCATCTCAGGGGCACCCTTTGTCCTCACCCGCTGCTGCTCCGTAATGGCGGCCTGTGTCCAGTTCAGCACGGTCGTCGAATCTGTTTTCAACTCTATTTTCTTTCATCCCCATTTCATGGCCATGTTCACCACTTTATCGCCGCATCCAGCTCTGCCACGTTGAGTTGATAAAAGTCTGTTTTCTTCGTCAGCCAGACTGCGTCCTCGACCACGTTCCCATCAATCTCCACTCTCACACCTGTGGCAATACTATTGCATCGCACCAGACAACCCCTGTCGTCGTCCTTGGGACGTGCCACTTTCCTCGCACCGGATCCTCCTTTTTCACTTCTTCAACCACCTCTCGTATCACGGAAACTGTCTTTTCACCACATTGTCTTGCCAGGCCACTCCTTTCGCCATCCTTTTTATGTAGCTGCTAGTCGTACGCTGCCATCCTGCGACATGGTAATGTCCGACTATTTCCACAAACGGAAAATAGCTGCCGTCTATTCATCTCGTTGTCAACTTCTGGTACAGTATTCCCTCTCCTGAATGTCAAATCGCCAGCGCCATCTCGTTCCAAACGGAGCCCCAGTGCTGTACCACCATCTAACATTTCTGGGGTCTTTGCTGTTAGGCCAAACTTTTTTAGCTGCCCCACGACTCTTTCCGCTGACACTACCGTCTCATCCACCAAAATGTCATCGATGTACGCATTGGTGGCTTCTCCCACGCTCATCTCATCCTTCAGAACGCTTGTAATATTGCCGTCATGATTTTGGGAGCAACGCTTAGACCAAACCCAATCTGGTGAGACAGTATGTTTTTCCTTTGTTGCTCACTAGCTGATATCTTCTCAAGTGTGTCGCAACATGGATCTGTAAGTAAGCGGATTTCAAATCCACAATTGTGGATGCTCCGGTCTTTTGTCGCCACCTTCGCAGGGTCTCCCACAAACGTCAATGTACTCTCCTCCAGTGTGGCACGACACGTGGTCATTCAAATCTCGGTAATCTAGAACTGTTCGGAAATTATTTTTGGTTGGTTGGACCACCGCCATCAGCGCAACAAACCTTCTCGTACATCATCCTTCCACGGTGCCAAAATCCCTCTCAATCCACCTCTCGACCTTCTCTTTCGAATGCCTCTTCTGCCTCCCACAAACTTTTTGAGCTGCCCCCGACTCTTTCCGCTGACACTACCGTCTCATCCACTAAAATGTCATCAATGTACGCATTGACTCACCGTGTTCTTCAATACTGGCGGCTCCGCCACCCATTTCCACTGCACTGTCCATTTATTAGCAAACTATGCAGTGAAGTCCTTATCGTTATCAGATTCCTCGTATTCTCTTCAGGGACCATGACATCTGGTGTCGTACTTGCTGTGCAACAGTTCCTCTTAAACCGCACAACGCCATTCTCTCCTATAGTGACGCCCCAGTCGATAAATTGCGTCAATCCCTATAATCGCCTCACCACCAGGCACCAGGCGGTCAGTTACTATTACTTTCAGGGTCAGCTGTTGCCCATCCAGTTCAAGGTTGACGTTGCTCATCCGCGACACTTCACTCTTCGTCCATCAAATTCCATAACTCGGCTACTCCCACTCCATCACCAGTAGCGTTCGCACCATCGTGGTAGTGCATCCGGTGTCAACCAGGGCCTTGACTATGATCACCTCCACTTTGGGTGGTTGTCTGAGGTACGCCATCATCTGCATGCTAGGGTAGCCACTGGCACTCAAGTTTCCCCTCACTCGTTTCCCTGGAGTTGGAAATTCCTGGCGATGTGACCAGTGTTGTTGCACTTGTAACACCTAATTTTCTTTTGGTATTCCTGACAGTCCTTTCGTAGGTATGGTCCAGCACATTCGAAGCACTTGACACGCCCTTGCCTCCCATCGCGTCCTCCTTCTCTTGCAGGGCTGCCGCTACCATTCCGACCTCCGATGGTCGAATGCTCGTCAACACCTTTGCTGTAGGAATGAGGTCGCACTCGTCCATATTCGAGACTCGCGTCACTTGTTGGAGCCCTTTTCCAATTTTTTCAGGAAACCCAGTTATAAAGGCTAGTTTCACTGTGTGTTCCGCTCCAAGCCCCCTGTACCCAGCCAAGTCCTCCAGTCTTATTGGCGTACACATCTACTGACTCGCCGGTCCATTTCACCCGCTTTTCGTACGCCACGAAGGGCCCTTCGGCAAACGCACTTATTAGCTTGTTCCTTATAAGATCAGCGTCTTCCGGATCTCGCTCGCTCATCTCCAAGTACAGAGCTAACGCGTCACCCTCCAAAAATAACGGAATCATCGTAGCGACGTCAGTGATATTCTGTAGCTTAGCAACCATCTGAACCTTTTTCAACCACGCAATAACGTCTCCATCCCCACGAAAAGGCTTAATTATGTTGCTCAATTGTGCAGAAGCCAACGTCGCCAAAATAGCTTGTAAAATCTCAACTGTCTGCTCGCAATCACGTCGACCACACATCTGCCAAGAAATTCGGCTCATTTATTACTCTATTCCTCTCCCACAAAACCCTTTACTTCCGGTCTGTACTCTTATAAAAGAAACTTAACTTTCGGGCGCCATTTCTTTTCCTAGCCCGAGGTAAGAGGTTTTCATTCTTTTAAATCTTTATCACAGTCTGGTCACATACCCAACAGAGAATAAAAGATGACTTCTAACTCTTAACACGTCTTCTGAGTTATACTCCATTAATTTAGATATACTGACAGAAACCAGGAACACTGATGATACCAATCTCAGCACGGTAATGTGCGTGAATAAAGAACAACGTCCCCGTTAAGATAACAAAGAACAAATTAAGGGAACATGTTATTCTTGAAAAAATATGGACACAAAAGCTTTGAATGTCAAAAAAAACAGATTTAAAAACACAAGAGAAATGGTGCGGAATTTGCAAAACTGGAACTCACGCAACGAAATATTGCAGACGGAGAAAGTTAGCCAAAATTAACGACTGACAACACGAGGAAAATAATCCCTTCTTCAAGGTGAATACACCTGAAATATTGACATGAATTCCTGCAATAGACTGATAAACTATGCAGCTAATATTACGGATAAAATCAAATACATAAACAGAGAGAAAATAGACAGAAAAGACTTTTACGCACAATTGAAATTGTCGAAAAAACGACAGTTAAGTTAAAATCGCGAAAACACAAAAACGGACCATATGACCTTTAGGCACCACTTTTTGATCTCGATTAAGAAAGGACATGTTTTTCATTTACACTGTCAATATCCGATTTTAACAGACGATTTTGATTTTAAAATTTTTTTAAAAACTAACCCTACCCTAACCCTAACAAGCAACCGGATATTGACGGTGTAAATGAAAAACATGTCCTTTCTTAATCGAGATAAAAAGGGGTGCCTAAAGGTAATATGGTCCCACAAAACTGTCAAAAACCCATTGCAAAGATAAAAAAACAAAAAAAAAACAAAATGGGGACCACTGACCACTCGACGAAAGAGAGGATTGTTAGATTTTACCAACTAAAATAGTTCCTTTACCATATAAGGCTACTGCCTATGTCACGTTACCAGAACTAGATGGTAACATTACTACGCGACGACCACTGGCGCATAAGAATTGGCGCGTATTTCGTTTTCCCTTTGTCTTTGTTTTCCATGTATCATTCTATTCGAATTAGTAAAGCAACGTGTAAGCACGTGTATATTTTATCTCCGTTAAAATACGTCTTATGTTCTGATTCTACTAACACTATGAGTCAACTAACCCACACCACTGCAAGTTGTCAGAGACCTTTAAGCTCTGGGCTAAGGCCCCCCCCCCACCCACCCATGTTTGAAAAACTGCTGTGAACAGCTCACGGACTGGTTAGCCTGCTCTTTTTTTGTCAGCTTACGACTAATATCCGATCAACTTTTCTGTCTTTTTGCTTCCTTCCAATGAAAAAAAAAACTTTTAAAGAACTCTATGAGGCGTGACCGGCCTCGTAAAAGGGAATTGGAACTTTGACACTTTGAAGAAAAAAGTGCATGATTCATGAATAGCCATGTGCAAATTTCGCCTACTATATAAAAGGGTGATTCTTCTAAAAATCATATAAAATAAACTAACGATCCGATTCTAATAAACTTTCTGTTTTGAAGTAATAAAAGATGAACTTTATTGTAAATAAATTTTTACTAAATTGAAAAGACTAATAATTTTTTTCGTTAGTTTTTGTTTCGCGTATTGATCCCCCCAACAAATATCTTTTTTTTTTTTTTTTGCATATAAATAAATTTTACATTTTTATAAGACAATATAATGACATAACATATATAAAAAAGATAATTCGCTAATAAATCGGTTTTGGAAATAGGGTATCTTAAAACATTGAAACTTAAAATCTCGTAAATAAGAAAAAATATCTATCTTTTTTTTTTTTTTTTTTTTTAATTGTTAGATTTATTTTCAAAAAGAATTTTATATTAAAAAGTTCGTATTGTGTACATTTTTATTTTATTTTTCAGAGATTTTCAAAATTTATAAAATTTAAAATAAATAATTTTGTTTAATGTATAACAAAATCGTATTCATTAATCAAAGAAAATATTGTATAAAACATATCTCGCTAAAAATAATGACATAACATATGTCTATTCTTATTTTTATGAATTTTTGAAAATAATGTTTCAATTAAAAGTTGTTGTGAGAATGATTACGGAAGCCTGTAATGGAAAAAAACGTATGTCATTTTCACTGATGTGTTATGGGTAACAAGTCAAAAATACCCGACGCCTACATATTTTATACTCTGTGACGTGAAAGAGAACCAAACAGTGTTTGAAGAAATTTATTATTTTATTTGAAAACAAATAATTCTCCCGTGTATATACAGAAAGCAGATATTACTGTTCAGTCAAAATTCTGATGGTAAATAAACTTTTTATTTTATTTTTTGTTTCTTTATTTTGTGTATTGTATTTTACCAAAAAAAAAGTTTCGCCGAAGAAGTAGACTCAATAATATTAAGAGTTAAATTTTGAAGCATCTGTAGAAAAATTAATCGTTGAACACTGGTGACCCAGGTAGAGCAAGCCGACGAGTCGGGGTTGCAAAAGGAATAATCTTTTGCGACCCACTCCTGCCTAGGGTCAGGTAACAATTGGTAACAAGTAGTAAACACTCCGTAAAAACTTCTTTAACCGTAGTTGATCACGGAGCGAATAAGACAGTTGAACGGGAAGGAAAGCACATTATATAGGCGCTGCCATGTCTCCCCACCCTCCAACTTCCGACAGGAAAACTACATAATGCAATCTCTCTCTGGTCTCGTGTTCAATCACAAGAGTCAGAACTCCCTCAACCCAACCAGCAGCTCCAGACGGTAAGTCACCAGTCCTCACCCTTTTTTTCACACACTCCCAACACTAACAAGAAGAAAAAAGAAGTTTTGAGAAAAAAAAGGGGGGGAAATACGTAACCCTGAGAGGGGACTTTAACAGGTACTAGGCCCTAGTCACGGGTCACCTGGAGGTGACAGTGGTGCGGGGTACCCTCATTCCGTCCCCTAGCCCTAGGCCCCACTGTCGGTTGTAGTTTTCAGTCTTACCCAGGACCATCACATGAAACAGTCTAAGCGGGGAGTAGACTTGGTCTACCCCTCCGTCTTTTTGGGGAGCGCAATCCGGGCAGTACCATTTTTGCCTTCTGGGGGAGCCACGCAAATTCCCACACACCGGAAGTGGAACCACTCCTCACACAAATCGCACCCAATCATGTCCGACTCTCCCTGAGGAGTGTTACACACAGGACATAGCCAGACAGGGCCCTCCACGCCCGGAGAAGGGCAGGGGGGTTCTGCGTCCTCATCTACAGCCGAGGTGCTCAGAGGTTGCCGGACTGACTGCGCACTCTGGGACTCCTCCGGGTCGTCAGGAATCAGAGAAAGCTCTAGAGGGAACAAATGTTTCAGGGAATGGATTTCCTCGATGCCGTTCCCTTTCCTGACACGTGCCGATCTCACCACTCCATCATCACCAGGAATGACATCCAGGATGGATCCAAGGATCCAAAATGGTCTCGGTTTCAGAGGACTCTTGACGAGGACCACATCGTCTTTTTTAAGGCGGTTCTCAAATTGTAACCGAGACTGCCTCGGGGACCCCCTCCTGAGATCCAAGAGATACTGATTATACCACAGCTCGTGGAACTCCAACAGCCACCGGTTCCTGAGCTCCATGGTTTTAATCAACCTTTTCCGGCTGGGAGGCACCGCCGCTGAAAGGTCTTGCCCTTCCAATCGCAACAGTAACCCCGGACTACTGTTAGGTCTCAAGAACAGGTTAGGCGTAATCGCCGTCAGATGCCTTTCCGAAGATGTCTGGTAAGTTAGAGGACGATTGTTTACAGCTCTCTGTATGTCAGAGATTATGGTCAGGAGGGTGAAATACTCCACCTTACCTCTGCCGATTACTTTGAAGAGGCAGGTCTTCAAGGTTTTAATACTACGTTCCCACGTTCCCCCATACCACGGGGAAAACAAAGGGATCGTCTTTAGTTTTAAGCCAGAAGAAGCGAATTTATTATGGTATTCCTGGAGAAGAGCAAGACGACAAAACAGCTTCCCGCTACCAGGAAGGTCTTTGCGTTGTCACAGTAGAGTGCCTCTGGAATCCCGTGCAAATTCGTAAAGCGTACCAGGGCTTGAAAAAACGACAACACACTCATGTCCGGAACCACTTCAATATGCACTGCTCTAATGTTCAAGCAAGTAAAAAGGAGTAGGTACATTTTTTTCTCCTCTGTTCCTTCCTTTATCCAGAGATGTCCGGTAAAATCGACTCCTGAGTTCTTAAATGGTACTTCAAACTCTACACGAGAAGCAGGTAGGCTGGCCACAGAGTTTGGTAGAACGGGTCTGGAGTTGTATCTTTTGCATTGCGCACAAGATGCTAGAACCTTGTTTACTGCCTGCCTTCCTTGTGGGACCCAGTAGCCACTACGCCTCAATTCGGCCAGGGTCGAGCCCACTCCCAGATGAGAACATTTTATATGACAATCCATAATGATAAGCCTGGTGATCGGGTGGTATTTGCCAAGCAACAGAGGATTCTTGACTTCGTATCCGAAGTGTGTAGATCGGTTGAGTCGGCCCCTCGATCGGATCAAACCATCCTGGTCCAGAAAAAGATCCAGCTCGCGGACCTCCCAGGTACTAATCCGCCCCCAGGCTTCAGTAGATAATCGAGCTCAGATGCAAATTCCTGCTGCTGCAGAGATTTTATCAGGTATACTGTTGCCCTTCTCTCATGATCTTCCTCTCGACCCCGCAGCTAGCAACAAACCTGAAAACCAGGGAGGAGACCCTCAGCAAGCGAGTGAAAGTAGAAAATCTCCGCAAGGGCAAGACAGAAGGAAACTCCTCCCTCGAGATTACCGAGAAGCTCATCGAAGAACGAGCAATCTGTTGGCATCGATCATTGAGACAGGGTAGATTTTGTCCCTGCCAAGGAAGGACCCCTCGCGCAACCAGAGAGGGCCATGACACCAGAATTCGAAGTTGGATTTAAATTTCTTGAAGGTCAGTCCCCTGGTGATCAGGTCAGCCGGGTTCTGCACAGAGGTAACATACTTGAAGTGAGGTCCGAGACCATATCGGGACTCCAATTCACGACTCATTTGCAGGATGTCCTTGAGTCGATTCCTTGCAAAAATATTCTTGCTAGCCATAGAATGGGACAGGAGCCAAGACAATACCACCTGGGCGTCGGTAGCTACATATAACTTGGTGGGTTTAAAAACTCCACAATTGTCAAGTATGGTTGGCAAACACTTGATTCCCAGGTACACAGCCATTAACTCCAGAACGGGTAGTGTCCTGTCCTTCATGGGCGCGACCTTAGCCTTAGCAAACACCAAGGATGATTGTTGGTTCTGCACGACGAAGGCCGAGAATCCATATGCCTCCCTTGAAGCGTCACAAAATAGGTATATCTCCCCAGGTTGGTCTCCATTAATGGCCTGTCGCACGAATCGAAGATCGCTCAATCTGGAGAGGTCCTCAGCAAGCGCCCTCCACAGAACTAGAGATTCAGGAGGCAGTGGATCGTCCCAACCAAGACCCTTCTTCCATAACGTTTTCATCAGCACACGGCTTCGTATAGTCACCGGAAGGCAGAGTGATAGAGGGTCAAATAGTCTGGCAGCTTCGGACAGAATTCTTCTCTTGGTAGATGCGTCCGGATCGCACATAACAGGGGCAACATGCAACAGCTCAGAGTGGGGATTGTATCGATATCCCAAAACCCTTTCCCATCCGTCTCCGAGTTCGCTCAGTGTACCGTCCCTCTTCATCTCCCCTCTAAGGAAGTCACAATTGTGTTGCAGGACTGGATGACAAAACCACCTTCCTGCAAGCGCTTCTTGGTCAGTGAATATAATCTGGAGAGTTTTTCAGGGTCTGTTTCGGAAGTCACCAGATTGTCTACGTAGAAATGGTCCTCCATTATCCTACGGCAATCATCCAAAGGGTATCGAGCTGCATGAAATCTTAATATACTCCCAAGCACGAATGGGCTTGAAGTAAACCCGAAAATCAAAGTAGAGTATCTGAAACAACGAAGGCGGTCTCCGTCCCTAAGAAAAAAACAAAACCTGTTCCTGTCAGCCTCCAGGCTGAGACGAATCATTAGGAACGCCTTTCGGATGTCAGCCAGCAAGACAAAGCTGTTCGTTCTAAATGATAGAAGCAATTTTAACATGTCTCCGGTGAGGTTGATACCGGAGTAAGCAGCTTCGTTAAGTGAGACAGAGTTACCCGTTTTCAGACTACAATTAAAAACGGGCCTGACCTTCGTGGTGGCGCTTGGGTCGTCCTTATAGACTGGCCGATGAGGTATCCATATGTATTTTCCAAAGTCTCGTGAGTTCACGAAAATTTCCTCTATGATGCCCTCCCGCTGCTGTTGATAGAAGCCTCCAAGTACTCCTGGTACTTCCCCTTTTAGTCAGGGAGTTGGCAACTCTGTCCAGGATGCGCAAAGAAACCGCGTGATTGGAAGGGACCCGGTCCAGCTTATCAGTATGCCAGGGAAGTTGTACATGGTACTTCCCGTCCTTGAACTTAATGGACTCCTGAAAGCGCCTCATTTGTTCCTGGTCATAATTAGAGTAGTTGTCATGGTCGGGGATACCCAAAGACTCCATACTGAACATCTGCTCCAATCCTCTTTGCACGTCACTGAGGGGAAAGAAATCAGCCAGGGGGTCGACGTAAGAAGGCAGGGTGTCAAAAACAAAACACATGTGGGATGAATCCACCTGGGGCGTCCGCTCAAGCACAGAATTAAAGGAGAGATGGGCCACTTCAAGTCGAGGGGGATGATCCGCGGAAAAAAAGGAGTCAACCTCGCCGAATGGAACGAGGCCAGCCGGGATAGAGAAAGCCCAGCCCTGTAGACAGGGTACCATCTTCAGGGGACCCAGAAGGTGGAAAAGGTCCAGTCCTACAATGCCCCCGATCGGAATGTAGTCTGAATCCCCATCGAATTGCCCGGCCAAGGAAATGCCGGAGCTTTTAAAGGCATTCAAAAAGCTGATCGAAATTTGCCAGACGGAGAGACAAATCCAAAGAATCTGCCACCAAAACAGGTGATGGCAGAGTACGCCCGGAACCTAAATTAATTTCCAAGACCACCTCTCTAAAGTCCTTGATACATTCACCCAGAAGGGTCGACAGTCTGAGTTGGCAATCGACGCCACAGGACTCCGAGGAACCCAAGGACTGCAACACTGCGGCAGACAAATAGGACCGACCACTTCCCGAGTCCAAGAGGCAATTAACCGACGTGTTTTTCCTCCGATGTGGAAGGTGACCTGAAGAATAGGTGGCAAGCAGCGAGAGTATCCAACTGATGTCCGGAGTCCGATATCATTTGGAGTGTAGAACCTCTACGAGCAGTGTCAGCCTTAGTCCTCCAAGATGGTCCCTGCATGGGACCCGGCCGGTGTTCAATGATGAACCAGAAGAAGCTCCTCCCTTAATCACCAGACGTTTGATGGCTTCACTAGTTGATTGCAGAATCGATGACAATGATGGTATTCGCCTTCCAGTCAGCAGTATCACTTCTCCCTTCAAATCATTAGGGTATTTTTGAAACAGAATTTTCGCCATCAAACGCGCTCCGGCCGAGTCATCCCTAGAGAAGTCACATGAGAAGGAGCTTCCTAATTCCCCCAGGAGAGAGGCAGTTCTTGAGATAAATCCTCTAAGGTCAGAATATGCTCCATCCTCCTTTGGCGAAAAGTCGAGGATATCCTGAAACACCTGGTCTATAATTTCGTCCACATCCAAATATTCATCCTTCAATATAGAAAGGGCACGCTGATAGTTAGCATTTGTGCAGCTTAAATGGTTGACCAGCAGCAGAGCTCTGTCGGACAGGGAGCATTTAAGAAGTTAAGTCTTTCAGCATCATTGGCCATACCAACCACACAGTTTTCAAACCTTGATAAGAAGTTTCGAAAACTCATGTGGTCGGTGTCCGTCTCATAGCCGCTGAATGTAGGCCCGGTAATCTGTACCTGGGGAGGTCTGACTACAAATGAGGAAGAGCTTCCTGACGCAGGTAACGCGCGGGTGGAAGTTTGATCACAAAACGAACTGGTAACAGGAGAAAGCAGGGAAGCATCCAGCTCACCGAGTTCCGCGTGCAGATCCAGCAACAAGGACGCCCAATCACCCTCAGTAGCTCGTATATCGGTACCCGATGAAGGAGATAATTCCAATTGATTGATGCATATCTCGATCTCAGTGATGAACTCTAAAATATCCTTGCGGAAAACGGAATATACATAGGATGTCATCCTGTCCTCGCGGCACAGTTTCATCCTCTCCCTTACCTTGATCTTTAAAACCGTGATACGGTGGAGCAGTTGCTCACTGGTATCTGCCATGGTGGATGACTGGTTTACCGAAAAGGGAGAACAACGATGCCAAGTAGTTATTCCTTTTGCAATTATGTAGAAAAATTAATCGTTGAACACTGGTGACCCAGGTAGAGCAAGCCGACGAGTCGGGGTTGCAAAAGGAATAATCTTTTGCGACCCACTCCTGCTAGGGTAACAATTGGTAACAAGTAGTAAACACTCCGTAAAAAACTTCTTTAACCGTAGTTGATCACGGGAGCGAATTAAGACAGTTGAACGGGGAAGGAAAGCACATTATATAGGCGCTGCCATGTCTCCCCACCCCTCCAACTTCCGACAGGAAAACTACATAATGCAATCTCTCTCTGGTCTCGTGTTCAATCACAAGAGTCAGAACTTCCTCAACCCAACCAGCAGCTCCAGACGGTAAGTCACCAGTCCTCACCCGAAAGCTTTAAGAAAAAGATGCAAAAAAAAAAAATAACGAGCGCGGGCCACATTATTATTGTGTCCAATACTTACTAGCCAGAACGAAAGCTTTAAGAAAAAGATGCAAAACAAAATTAAAATAACGAGCACGTGCCACATTATTATTGTGTCCAATACTTACTAGCCAGAACGAAAGCTCCGAGAAAAAGATGCAAAACAAAATAAAAATAACGAGCGTGGGCCACATTATTGTTGTGTCCAATACTTTCTAGTCTGAACGAAAGCTGTGAGAAAAAGATGCAAAACAAAATAAAAATAACGAGCGCGGGCCACATTATTATTGTGTCCAATATTTACTAGTCAGAACGAAAGCTCCGAGCAAAAGATGCAAAACAAAATAAAAATAACGAGCGTGGACCACATTATTATTGTGTCCAATATTTACTAGCCAGAACTGCAAATTTAAGCAAGTCAGAAGCCACGCATATAGCTGGTGCCAGATGCACGATAACATTAGTGGGTGAACAATTGACCAGATTGCACAAGTTGTTGTGCTCAGCTAGGTTGTAATTCCAATTTTACCCTTTAAATTTATAATTTTTACCCATATAGGGAAAACTAAAAAAAATGTTGATATTACTATATTTTTCATATTGACCCCCTATTATTATTGAATTGCCTCCCCCAGTGGCCCCACGTTGGGAATCACTGCATTAAGAAATGATATTTTTAGTTGACAATCAAATTTTCAATTGTGTTTTTGTTTCTTTTCAGAATGCCCAACAAAAACATTTGGCTTTTATTGTATGAGTTCGTGTAATTGTACAGAAAATTCCGTGTGCAATAAAACCGATGGCAAGTGCGTTGATCTAAATGATGAAAATAACGAAACGCGTAAGAAACTTCATTTGTTTATTTTACTTTGATATCAGTCTTTTGTGTAATGTTTTCATATCAAGAAAGATTACCGTAATTGACGGCATATAAGACTCACGGGCATATAAGACGCACCCCCACTTCAGCAGGTCAGATTCAGGAGAGAAAAAAAGTTTTTAGTGTATTTAAGCATATATTGTTGAAAACAATCTAGCTGTGCATTACACAAGCAGAAACATAGCTGTATAAAATCAATTTGGCAGTACAGGCAAGCAATAAGCATACACAAGGCATCTCAATAGCAGGAAATAATAATAATAATAATAATAATAATAATAATAATAATAATAATAATGATAATAATAATAATAATCAAAATTGATACCTACGGGAGGTCTCAAACTTCACCTGCGATGTATAAGACGCACGGCAATTTTTTAGCCAAAATATTTGGGAAAAAGAGCGTCCTATATGCCGTCAAATACGGTAATTAAAATTGATCATATTACTTTATACAGTTATATATATATATATATATATATATATATATATATATATATATATTATATATATATATATATATATATATATATATATATATATAGGGCAGTTGTGTGTGTATGTATGTCCGGAGTAAACTACGAAAATAAAACAAATAATAACAAGGTAAATATTTATACACATTCACTATCACCATATTTTGATTTTTGAGCAAAAATAATGAAGATTTGATTTATATACGTGAAGATAATTAAAAGATAAAATTTAAAATGTAACAGCATGGATTTTTCTTTTAGCATTTAATATTTGAATATGAGACACTGATTTTTCTTTTCAAAGTGTCTGTGCATTTTATTTCTGATACCACAGCAGGTCGGATCAGGACAAGTTCTTTTTACGGAAGGATTTTAATGGGGCATCCTGCAAAGATCTAACTCACGATTTAGTAATACTTTATCTGTAAAATTAACTTTTTTGCCCCCCTTCTACCAAGGCCACGCCGGTTAACCACTTCTAGCATATAATAATATTTAAAATTGATCATATTATTATATGCAGTTATATATATATATACATATAAGTGCATATAGTAATATGATCAATTTTAAATAGTATTATATATTTAATATTAATAATATGTTTTAAAAATAATATCTAAAATTGTTCATATTACTATATGCAGTTATATATATATACATATAAGTGCATATAGTAATATGATCAATTTTAAATAGTATTATATATTTAATATTAATAATATGTTTTAAAAATAATATCTAAAATTGTTCATATTACTATATACAGTTATATCTAATAATATATAATATGGTTCATATACTATATACAGTTATATCTAATAATATATAATATGGTTCATATTACTATATACAGTTATATCTAATAATATACAATATGGTTCATATTACTATATACAGATATCTAATAATATATAATATGGTTCATATTACTATATACAGTTATATCTAATAATATATAATATGGTTCATATTACTATATACAGTTATATCTAATAATATATAATATGGTTCATATTACTATATACATTTTTCATGATTCTCTATTGGAGAATAGTATTCATTTTTTTTCATTTCTTAAAAAAAAAACATTTTTATCGGATATTTTCATATCCCGAAATGAGAATGAAAATTGATTAAAAGTTTAAGACATTTTAAAATATTTGATTTTATGTTTAATAACGCAACGACCTTTCAATAATCAGTTGGTAAAAACATTCCTGATATATTTAACTAATATGAAACATAGTTATGTAATTGAATGCTTAAATTTTGTATTTATAGTAAATAAAAAGGTCTTCTTCTTCTTTTTTTTTTCTTCTTCTTTTTTTTTCTTCTTCTTCTTGCCTCCTGTCTTCTTCTTCTTCTTCTTGCCTTTTCGCTCTTCTTCTTCTTCTTCTTCTTCTTCTTCTTCTTCTTCTTCTTCTTCTTCTTCTTGCTTTTTCACTCTTCTTCTTCTTCTTCTTCTTCTTCTTCTTCTTCTTCTTCTTCTTCTTCTTCTTCTTCTTCTTCTTCTTCTTCTTCTATCTTTCTATTCAGCAAAGTCACTTTAGTAACTGTGTTGAATTCTAAAAATGGCCATCAGACTTTTTATCAATAAAATCGCTTCGAACTTTTCAAGGTAAAATTATTGGCAAATCGTTCTGTTTTTAAAGTTCTTAACTTAATTTTATCATTAAGTTAATTTTATAGAGTATGAGAATTTCCGAAAATAATTTCACGTTTTAATATTGAACATTGACCAATACAAACAGATATTAAGTGTAGTCATTTATAACAATATTACTATTAACTTAACAACAAAATCTTTTTTTGTTTTTGGTTTGATTGTTTTGTTTTGCGGTATATCAACCCTTTTCAGGTCATTTAATGTTTTCGTATAGGGATGTGCAGTCTAAAGAAAATAGAATATACATTTTCAGAATGTTAAGACAAGGGGAAAGCACATGTACCTTTAACCTATTTTATTTACATACAAACTCAACGACAGTCAATAAAACAAGCACTTAAGGGCAGTACTTACAATTCAGAATATCTCCCTCGTTGAGGGGGGTGTCAGGTTGAGTCTTCAGTTATTTCTCCCTCGCTGAGGGGTTGTAGTTCTTTCAGCCACAAAGTCTGAGATGGACGCTCGTTTCTACGAGGCTTACAGTTTGGTGCCAAACCGTCAAAGAGGGTTCTTCACTCAACCTGACAGGGGACGTTACCTTTACTACTTCCTGTCCCTAAAAGGCACAGGAGAATTCTAGTCCCTACAGGGATATTGCCATAAAGCAACGTTGTTTTTTTAAGCAGAAAACTGGTATACCTTTTACGACCCCAAAATCTTTTACCCCCAAAATGATGCCTTATGTAAATCCCAACACACTTCTAATTCTTAACTCCATATGTGGAAGGATATATGGATCTAATATTGTTGTGCATCATTATTTGAAAGATTATGGTTTCTGCTACACCAGTTTAAGTTATTGCGTTGATATTTTCAGTAGTTGGATGAGAGAAGTTAATTTTCTTATAAACATCACGGATGATCTTTTTGAATTTAATCAAAGTCCCAAAAGCTGCCTACTTTGTACCCCCAGTTAAAACCTACTATAGCTTTAGCTGCACACTGTTGTTATATTCTCACATCAAACATCGAACATCGGGTATATAAACGAGAGAATGTGAGAGTTCTAAGATGATATATATATATATATATATATATATATATATATATATATATATATAGAGAGAGAGAGAGAGAGAGAGAGAGAGAGAGAGAGAGAGAAATATTACATACTTTAGAGATCATCGGATTTCGCTCTTCAAAGAAGATGTATATATATATATATATATATATATATATATATATTATAATATATATATATATATATATATATATATATATAAAAGTAAAGTCGACGGGGCGGCCTAAAGTCGGTATCGGCAAGTCAGCGAGGGAGTCTATCCCCTTTTCAATAGCGCTAGACCAAGGAGATTGTTTTTAGCATCTGAGGTGGAGCGCCACACCTACCATCAGCTCCTTACTTTACCGCACAGATCCCTGTGCTACTCATAACGCTGAGTTGGCGGGGACCGGTATCGAACTAGGAACATTGTGGTTTCTAGCCGAACGCTCTACCGACTGAGCTAACCCATGCAGCGTTCAACCGTTATTATCTGATAAATATATTCAATTTTCACTGCGGAATTACATCAACTTGGTTAATGTAGAGTGGGGTCCTGAGGAGATACTTTTTTGATTGAAACCATGGTAGACCCTTTATTTTCCATCTACCAATAATATTATTAGTATTATTACTGCTCTATATTTTTAATATATTGAGCACTTTTGGATTATTCACTGACGCCACTGCGACGGAGAAGTTAAAGCGACAATCGGATACTATATATATATATATATATATATATATATATATATATATATATATATATATATATGAGAGTACGTAAATAAACACTTTGTTTATTTGATATAGCTTGACATGATTTCAATTAGGATGTAAAATTTGTTGAACAATTAATGTATTATTCATTGTTTATCTTATTAAAGTTAAATAGAAAGTGGATATATCTGTGAAGAGTAATCTAGTGGAGACTCGGTCACTTTCACGGATCTATCCACTTCATTCGAAACCCGGATATTCTCTTAAAGTTGTGTTTAAAAGCGCTTTGTCAAATTCATTTAATAACATATAGTGACCAACATTGCCACATCTAAGCTGATCTTAGTAAATAACTATATTTACCAACATTAGTAACAGATACAACGATGGAAAATATTCAACTCTTCATTTTACTTACAATGTTCTTTTGTTTAAAGTCTGCTCAAAGCTGTAAGTTTATTTTGCTTATTTTCTTTTCTCTCTTTAATTGATATTTACCATTTTGTAAAAAAAAATCAAAATTTAAATAAATAGGAATAATATAAATGCTTTTAAAGAACATTGCATATGTTAACATAACAATACAAATTTAACTAAGAAAATGTTCAGAGAATTTCTATGATATTGTTTTCTATATTTAAAAAAATGAAACCTAAAGGATAAAAAGTAGTGGTACATTATAATTACAATCCCACACGATACCCTCGCACAGTACTTCCTCACATCCTGTTCCTTGGTGACCCCTTTCTCTTTTGTTATATTCATGTTTCCCATCTGTTTGATCATCATAGTCTAACATGGTAAACAGTTAGGATGATTCACATCCCGGAAGATAAATATTTACGATGGGAATTGAAGAATTAAACAGATTATGGTGTCAGTAACATTTGGTGTTAAAAGTGACTTTTAGACTCCAGTACTACTTCCAAAAAATGGCAAAGAAATTCCTATAAAAAAGCATCACTGCCGATCGTGCTAGATACCAAAACAAAACTCTATGGAAAATATGGAAACGTAGGTGGATGAATTATAGCATTATCAGTGGATTAGGCGAGTAAAATAGAGTGTGCGAAACGGTGCTGTTTTCCACGAGATAGGCCCGAGATGATTAATTATCTCCAATGGGGATTACGATCAAGTCATGTTAAAAGCACTGGTTCAATCTAGATCAGCGAAGTTAAGCAACGAAGGGAATCTGCAATACTTAGATGAGTGACCATTTAAGCAAAAGCTGATATTGTAAGGAACCGAATATCAAATTGACTTGATTCGGCATTAAATGACCCGAAAAGGGTTGATGTGCGCTATACAAAGCAACCAATCATATTTCGTTGGATAGACAATTGAATCCTATGAATTTTAAACTAAAGAAACCAACAGACAGGTGAATTCTTTGATGTAACAGCAATATCATCATCATCATCATCATCATGTCGCGCTGTCAGCGGGATATCCATGACAATCTCTCTCCATCCTCACTATCGCTCATCATTCTCGGAGGTCCTCTATGCAGCATCCTGCATCCGCACAGAGCTGACCAATGTACGTTTTGCTGGTCGGCCCACTGGCTTGTCCATGCGCTGGCTTCCAAAAACAGCAATCAACTTATTTAATTCAATTTACCTTTTACCTGACTGATTAGTATTTATATTTAGGATAAACAAAACTTGGATAGATTGTTTCAACTTTCAAAACTAACACTGCAACAGTGCATAGACATATACGGTATTCATGACTACGGCGAATTCATTCAGTATCGATGGCTGTCCAATGGGATCTGTGTGAGTTTTGAAATATTTTAGAAGCGTCTTTAACTCACCCTTATTGGTAATGGAGTTGTATGCACCCAAGATGCTATAATTGTGTTTGGTTCAGCATATGAACTTGAACAACCAGCCGCTTGCCATGATTTAAAAATAAAAACTTTTAAGTGCTGGTACAACGACATCTTCAACACAAAAAAAGCGCAATTTTTCTAAAAACAATATTTTTAAACGTAATAAAAATAGAAAATTATCTTTTCACTGTTTTTTTTATTTTTACGTTTGATATAAACAACAAATCTGGCACATTACGATTGTAGTAGTAAATAGAAAGTTTTTAATTTAATATTTATTAAAAAGAAATAAATTTAAAATAAGATAAAGTAAATTTTTTAAAATATGAAGAATTAATTTGATAAGTATGACTTAATCTTTTTTAATAAAAATATTTCAAAAACTGTTATACCAAGGTCGTAAACACTAAAATAAAACACTTGGAAGAGTAAAATTTGATAATATAATATATATATATATATATATATATATATATATACTGTTCAGAAAAATGTTTCATAAATTTTTAAATATTACTGATTTTTTGACATGATCAGAGGGAAATATTAAAAGATAATTGAAAGCCAAGATTACTGGTGTTAATTTGAAATGGACAATGAATTATTTTGTTAAAAATATTGGCAAAATAAATAAACTGTAATAAATTAAATCCAACCTCTAATTATTTTCTGATTCCCCAAAAAAGAGTGTAAAATATTGGTGTTAATTTCTTATCATATACGGGAATACCGGATATCCCTGCTAGTAGATAATGAATGTATTCGCCTGAATATAATTAGTAAATTTTGAATTCATTTTTCATCCATAATTATATTTTTAAAATATTCTAATTCATTAATTATACTATGTCCTCAAACTAATAAATACAATACATACATACATACATACATGCACACACACATACACACAGATAAATAGACAGACAGATAGACACACAGAAATAGACAGAGACAGACAGACACACACATACACACACACACTTATATATATGCCAAAATAATTCCCACGTTAGATATCCGCAGTTGCACACATATGCACACACTCACACCTACACATGTGCGTACACACACATACACACACACATGCACATATACATGCGCGTACACACGTACAATCCATTAAGAATTTTTTTTACCCTTATCAAAATACTCGATATATATATGATAACGTTTTTGGAATGAATTGTCGGATACTTTATACAACGTGATTTTTTAAACTACTTAACAAAAACTTTTATCCATTCCCACTGAACTATAATGAAAATGCATTAGATAAGGACCTTACTGAATTCTTTAGAAGTTTAGGGTCACCATCATCCTGATTTCCTGATAACAGGATTCCTCGTATATTAAAATTAAAACTGGAATGAATAAAAAGATGACATATGTACATATATGACTCGTAATATTCATAAAGTGTTGCGGAGTTAAGGATGTAGTAGTAATCGCTCAGTCTCCTTCATAGAGAGGCTAGGCAAAATGCAGTCATTTGCCAGCTGACCAATTGAGAGAGGGAGAGAGAGAGAGGGGGGAGAGGGAGAGGGAGAGAGAGAGAGAGAAGGATATGAAGTAAAGGGGCGTGTGAGTAACACGATTAAATTGACAATAAATTTATTACAACAATTACAAAATGTATTTTATATTATGCAACACACACACACACATACACACACACACACACACACACATATATATATATATTTTTTTTTTCTCTTTCTTTTAAACTTAAATAGATTAATATTATATTAATTATATATTAAAATATCAATATAATAATTACATATTAGGATTGATGCAAAATTCATAACAATAAAAACAACCATTCTCCTTTTAAATTTCAAATAGATTAAATATTATAAATCAAATATTGAATTACAAAAGGCATAATGTTTTGCTTCAATTATATATTTTATTTAACTATTTTTTTTTTCAATTCTGTTGTTTATTATTTTCTTCTCTTGTTTGTGTTCTCGTCCTTACCATACATTCTTACTCTAATAGACTTTCCGTCTCGATACATCAAACAACCTCCAAATGAGACGCACAGGACATCACATCACCATTCTCCTTCCTACCTCCATCCCCTACC
>CM042158.1:94555154-94569932 GCA_023376005.1 Doryteuthis pealeii | reverse complement strand
AAAAAAAGAGAGAAGATCAACAAGTCACGACGAAACAACATTGAAACATTTTACAATGGGCTATCCTCCCTATGCAGACACCCCCCAAACATAACGTACTGATAATTGGGGGAGACATGAATGCACAGATAGGAAGAAACGAAAACAATAGATTCGGCCTACACAACACCCAAACAGGAACGGTGATCTCCTAGCCGAGTTCTCCTTGAGAACAGGCTTGTCTGCCTGAACACTAAATTCCAAAAACGGAAGGGCAAACTATGGACATACACATATCCAAATAGCACAAAAGCGCAACTGGACTACATCCTAATAAACAAAAATGGATAAATAGTGCAATGAACTGTGAAGCGTATTCTTCCTTTGAAGGAGTATCCTCCGATCACAGAATAGTCACAGCAAAATTACGACTTAGCCTACGTAGAAATAAAAAACAAACCAGCAAATTTGAACGATACGACTGGTCGACACTTGCCAACAGCGATATTTGCAATCGCTACGCTGTTACAGTAAGAAATAAATTCGATATCCTCCAGGAGACATCCGAAAGCTCCACACCAAACGAGGAATACGAAAACTTTGTTAGTGCTCACTTAGAAGCGGCAGCCGAGTGCGTACCAACCAAATTAAAAGCCGAACACTCTGTTCCCTGGGAGACAAAAGCAGTTAGGGAAAAAGAAACGATATAAAAAAAGCAGCCCAACTCAATAAAACAAACCCAACTAACGCCAATTTACACAACCTTAGGAAAGCCCAGATAGAACTAACCAAAACATACAAAAAAGAACAAACAGAATATATACAAGCACAAATAAATAATATTAGATCATCGGTAGAAGACAGACAGTCGCGATTAGCATGGCAAACAGTAAATGAAATTAGTGGTAGGAAAGTACCTCTAGATCAAAACTAAAGGCAAACAGCCAAAAAGAAAGACTCCAAAAATGGAAAGACCACTTCCAGAAACTTCTGGGGAACACACCTAAAATCATGGTAATAACACTCAAAAGATCATAGATAGACAACTAGACATAAAACTAGGGGATTTTACAACAGAAGAACTCCACGTAGTCTTAAATAAACTAAAAGGTAGAAGGGCGGCGGGTCTCGACGAAATACCCCGGAGGTATGGAAAACGGGCAAGTTCAGCGACATACTACTTAGGCTATGCAATGCAGTATATAGACAAAATAGAATAGATAAATGGACAAAAGGATGCATCCTCCCGTTCCCCAAAAAGGGAGACCTAGGAATAGCTAAAAACTACAGAGGCATAACTCTTACGGCTATCGCAGCCAAGATCTATAATGCCCTTCTTCTTAATCGCATCCGACCCGAAATAGAGAAAATTCTTAGGAAAAACCAAAACGGATTCCGTAGAAACCGTTCCACAACCTCTCAGATCCTGACTATACGACGAATCATAGAAGGGATTCGAGCAAAGAATCTAGAGGCAACGCTACTATTCGTAGATTTTTCCAAGGCATTTGATTCCATACACAGAGGAAAAATGGAACAAATACTACTAGCATACGGGCTACCAGAAGAAACTGTTGCTGCTGCTATAATGATGCTCTACAAAGACACAAGCAATGGTACGCTCACCCGATGGCGACACAGATTTCTTCGACATCGGAACTGGAGTCCTACAAGGAGATACACTAGCACCATATATATTTATCATATGCTTAGACTATGTACTCCGAACACCTTAGATACCATAAAAGAAGAAGGCTTCACACTAAAAAAGGCAAGAAGCAGGCGATATCCCGCACAGAAAGTCACAGATGCAGACTACGCTGATGACCTTGCACTCATTGCAGATACACCACCACAGGCCGAGTCACTACTGCATAGCCTAGAGAAGGCAGCAAATAATATTGGCCTTCATGTAAACTCCGATAAAACAGAGTACATATGTTTCAAAAGGAAAGGAGACATAACCACACTCAACGGTAAGCCCCTTAAGCCAGTAGAACAATTCACATACCTAGGTAGTAATATCTTATCCACAGAAAGCGATGTAAATACACGAATAGGAAAAGCGTGGTCGGCCACAAACAAATTATCAGTAATATGGAAATCCGATCTCACTGACAAGCTAAAGCGACATTTCTTCCAGGCGGTGGTTGTATCAGTGTTGCTGTACGGATGCACCGCTTGGACCCTAACGAGGCGCCTTGAGAATAAGCTGGACGGGAGCTGCACAAGAATGCTGCGTGCAGTCCTGAATAAATCGTGGAAGCAGCACCCCATGAGGAAGCAGCTGTATGGCCACCTGCCCCCCATCTCACAAACCATACAAGTGAGACGGACAAGACATGCCGGGTACTGCTGGAGAAGCAAGGATGAGATCATAAGTGACGTTCTCCTGTGGAAGCCAACACACGGACATGCTAGTGTGGGCCGCCCAGCAAGGACCTACATTGACCAACTAAGCCAAGATGCAGGTTGCTGCGCAGAAGACCTCCCTGGCAAAATGAATGATAGGAAAGGTTGGCGAGAGATTGTCATGGATATCCGTGCTAATAGCACGACATGATGATGATGATGGAGAAATATTCCCAAATATGCACATCTTTGTTTATATAATAGGGTCATATAATATAAAAGAAACATAATTTTTTGTTTAAACAGTGATGGAGGTTTTAAATGATTTGAATTGGAAAAGTGTATGGAGAAATATTCCCAAATATGCACATCTTTGTTTATATAATAGGGTCATATAATATAAAAGAAACATAATTTTTTTGTTTAAACAGTGATGGAGGTTTTAAATGATTTGAATTGGAAAAGTGTATGGAGAAATATTCCCAAATATGCACATCTTTGTTTATATAATAGGGTCATATAATATAAAAGAAAAATATTTTTTTGTTTAAATAGTGATGGAGGTTTTAAATGATTTGAATTTGAAAAGTGTATGGAGAAATATTCCCAAATATGCATATCCTTGTTTATATAATAGGGTCATATAATATAAAAGAAACATAATTTTGTGTTTAAACAGTGATGGAGGTTTTAAATGATTTGAATTGGAATAGTGTATGGAGAAATATTCCCAAATATGCATATCTTTGTTTATATAATAGGGTCATATAATATAAAAGAAACATAATTTTTTTGTTTAAACAGTGATGGAGGTTTTAAATGATTTGAATTGGAAAAGTGTATGGAGAAATATTCCCAAATATGCACATCTTTGTTTATATAATAGGGTCATATAATATAAAAGAAACATAATTTTTTTGTTTAAATAGTGATGGAGGTTTTAAATGATTTGAATTGGAAAAGTGTATGGAGAAATATTCCCAAATATGCACATCTTTGTTTATATAATAGGGTCATATAATATAAAAGAAACATAATTTTTTGTTTAAACAGTGATGGAGGTTTTAAATGATTTGAATTGGAAAAGTGTATGGAGAAATATTCCCAAATATGCACATCTTTGTTTATATAATAGGGTCATATAATATAAAAGAAAAATATTTTTTTTGTTTAAACAGTGATGGACGTTTTAAATGATTTGAATTGGAAAAGTGTATGGAGAAATATTCCCAAATATGCACATCTTTGTTTATATAATAGGGTCATATAATATAAAAGAAACATAATTTTGTGTTTAAACAGTGATGGAGGTTTTAAATAATTTGAATTGGAATAGTGTATGGAGAAATATTTCCAAATATGCACATCTTTGTTTAAATAATAGGGTCATATAATATAAAAGAAACATAATTTTTTATTTAAACAGTGATGGAGGTTTTAAATGATTTGAATTGGAAAAGTGTATGGAGAAATATTCCCAAATATGCACATCTTTGTTTATATAATAGGGTCATATAATATAAAAGAAACATATTTTTTTTGTTTAAACAGTGATGGACGTTTTAAATGATTTGAATTGGAAAAGTGTATGGAGAAATATTCCCAAATATGCACATCTTTGTTTATATAATAGGGTCATATAATATAAAAGAAAAATATTTTTTTTGTTTAAACAGTGATGGACGTTTTAAATGATTTGAATTGGAAAAGTGTATGGAGAAATATTCCCAAATATGCACATCTTTGTTTATATAATAGGGTCATATAATATAAAAGAAACATAATTTTGTGTTTAAACAGTGATGGAGGTTTTAAATAATTTGAATTGGAATAGTGTATGGAGAAATATTTCCAAATATGCACATCTTTGTTTAAATAATAGGGTCATATAATATAAAAGAAACATAATTTTTTGTTTAAACAGTGATGGAGGTTTTAAATGATTTGAATTGGAAAAGTGTATGGAGAAATATTCCCAAATATGCACATCTTTGTTTATATAATAGGGTCATATAATATAAAAGAAACATAATTTTTTGTTTAAACAGTGATGGACGTTTTAAATGATTTGAATTGGAAAAGTGTATGGAGAAATATTCCCAAATATGCACATCTTTGTTTATATAATAGGGTCATATAATATAAAAGAAACATAATTTTTTGTTTAAACAGTGATGGAGGTTTTAAATGATTTGAATTGGAAAAGTGTATGGAGAAATATTCCCAAATATGCACATCTTTGTTTATATAATAGGGTCATATAATATAAAAGAAACATAATTTTGTGTTTAAGCAGTGATGGAGGTTTTAAATAATTTGAATTGGAATAGTGTATGGAGAAATATTTCCAAATATGCACATCTTTGTTTATATAATAGGGTCATATAATATAATAAAAATTTTTTTTTTGTTTAAACAGTGATGGAGGTTTTAAAGGATTTGAATTGGAAAAATGTATGGAGAAATATTCCCAAATATGCACATCTTTGTTTATATAATAGGGTCATATAATATAATAAAAAAATTTTTTTTGTTTAAACAGTGATGGAGGTTTTAAAGGATTTGAATTGGAAAAGTGTATGGAGAAATATTTCCAAATATGCACATCTTTGTTTATATATAAATACAATTAAGATGATTACGTACTGAAAATTCAGTTGAAAAGTGTTCTTCTTCCCTTTTGTTTTGCTGAACGTAAGACAAAAGTTCCTCTTTTTTTAGCACAAAAGTCACATCATAGATATTTTCATCATCACTGGTGTTTTTTTGTGTTTCTTGAAAATTGCCTGTAGAGAGAGAAAAAATATTTTTTTAAGGAGGTTGTCATTTGATAAAGCCAACCATGATTATATATATATATATATATATATAATCAATGGTAATATTATGGTTTTACACTCATAACTTGAAGTTTCATGGTAATCCAATCATCAGATGAGTTCAATGGTTGAGATGTTAAAAACCAGTTGTGAAATGGTTGAGATGTTAAAAACCAGACTGTTTGCCGAATTTATTTCCTATGATGATAATCTCTACACAACACGCGCTTCCTCATAAAATATAAGACACTTTACTGCCAAAGTACTAAAATAAGATTTTTATCCTTCTTTTTATTAGAGTTATTCATAATATAATAGAAACTGTTTGAATCTAATTTTTTGTTGTTGCTATTAACAGCAAACGTATAAGTGAATGGATATCATTCAGTTGGACATTATGCAAGATCAAACTGTATTAAAAAAAAACAACTTATTTTCTTTTTGGGGATTACCCTTCATGCAACTACAAATATGCTTCTATCCTGTCGACTGGGGCTGTAAATGATGCTGATGGCACCACTGCAGAGGGGTAAGACCCTCCAATAGGGTCACCCATTGATGGGTGGTGACGTGTAATTCCACAATTAATTTTCAATTACGAATAAAATCTTCCAGTTCATCAGTTTTCTGCGGCTAACGTTTAAAAAGTTGAACCTCCATATATGCTTCTATCCTGTCGACTGGATATCATTCAGTTGGACATTATATCAAACTGTATTAAAAAAACAACTTATTTTCTTTTTGGGAATTACCCTTCATGCAACTACATACCTCGTTCCATAGGAATATTGTTCTCGGATTCTTGATTACTACAGACATTTCGTTCCTTAGATTTTCTCCATCTACAAAATTTCCCGAAAAGTAAAAGTCAAAATAAACCAACAAACACACAACATCTACAACAGTCAGTCACATGATGTGTTAAACTGAAACATCTACAATTAATACATAAATTATTAATATTTTCATTATGCTTATACACACACACACACACACACACACACGATTATATATATACATATACTGGGCTTCACTTTTTTCAACACAGTCGTTATATCTCGACAAAGGGTGAAGTTTCACCCGAAATATTGGAATAAATCAAACCAGGGATAGAGCAACAGCTGGATTTTGAAACTCTGTTTTTTGTTATGTTTTTTGTTTTTGTTTACTTGTTCATTTCCACGCTTCATAATACCAAAAATACAATGTTCTCAAGATTAAAGTTTATATACAATCAATTTATATATTATTTTTGTATGCTTTGAAAAAAAACAAAAAAACAATTTATATATAGATATAGGTATACAATTTTCAAAAATCGACCATGTATATAAAAAACAAAAAAACAATCCAAGTGAGTTTAACCAGAAGATGGTTTTCATTGAACAAATGGACTTATCACATTTACCAGTACATTTTTCTGCCATAAGTTTTTTTTTATGGCTTGTCAAACACTTTGGAAACTTATTTTTAAAATAATCTGGCATAGATGAGTACATCATCTAGTTTTTATATAAATTTCATACATTAAATGTAACAACTATTATAGAACAAGGAAGATGAAATAAGAAGAAAAAAGAAAGACTTTTATTATTACTAGCAAATATATGCACCCTCCTGGTGCAGGTATTTAAGTTTTAATGTAATAAAATATTATGTTAACTTAGAAAGGCTAATGAAACTAAATAAGATGCCGATAAAAAGACTTGAAACAGAGGGGGAACAACGAAAACTTGCTTTTTCTTCCCTCCCGTCTTTCATTGGTAAATTTTCATAATTTAACTATTTAGTTAAATTAGGAAGTAAAGAATAGAATTACTGTTAATATTGTTAATGGATTTCTTTTAAGATTTATTGGTGAAATTTTTGCTCATATTCATAAGATAAGACCAAACAATTAGAAATCAATTATACTGAGCACATATTTATTAAAATCAAATTTTTAACATCAATATGCAAATTAGCCTTTCCATTCACACTGTAAACCGCTATTTTTTTGTATATATAAATACAATTGCATGTTATTAGTATGTAGATATGGTCTACAGTGGCTTCGGCCTCTGGACCATTGATATAATTAACGGCGTCGATCCCACGGGGCCATACCTCCAGGCAACACCTGCCCCCTCGATTTAAAGGGGCAGGCCTGGGTTTATTGCCCAGTGCCTGAGGCGCGCCCCTTGAGGGGGAATGCCGACGGGAACGACGCAATTTTTCACCTGCCACTCCATGAGCTTCGGCTTGTGGGTGGTCCCACGTTAATAGGGACTTTGTGCCTGACCCGTACAAGTGGGGTACGCGGTAAATATCATGTAGATATGGTCAACAGTGGCTTCGGCCTCTGGACCATTGCTATAATTAACGGTGTCGATCCCAGGGGGCCATCCCCCCAGGCAACACCTGCCCCCTCGATTTAAAGGGGCAGGCTGGGTTTATTGCCCAGTGCCTGAGGCGCCCCCCTTGAGGGGGAATGCCAACGGGATCGATGTAATTTTTCACCCGCCACCACATGAGTCTCGGCTTGTGGGTGGTCCCACATAAATAGGGCCTTGTGCCTGACCCGTACAAGTGGGGTACGTGGAAAATATCATGTAGATATGGTCAACAGTATAATAATGTAAAACAATTTTATTAATAATTGAGGTTTAAATATAAATAAAATCATGGAGAATATGATGTAAATAACTATGTGAATTGTGACTCGATTAGTAATATAGTTTTGGTTACAGACAGAAAAACACACAATCTTCATTGTATTCTTTTATTCTTATATTTTTATCATTATAATAAGAATATAAGAATAAAAGAATACAATAAGCGAATAAGAATGAAATAATAATAAAAATCTTTCTTTTTTCTTCTTCTTATTTCATCTTCCTAGTATTCTTTTAATCCTTTATTTTCTCCAGAGAGTGACCTGAAGGTTGAAACTTGTTGAGAAAAATTCAAAAATAAATAACCTTTATCTTATTACTTTTTGCTCATTTTGTACAACTTAGTCCATATTATTGATTTACAAATAAATCAAATTTCAGCTTTAAATAACCCATGAGGGGTTTATATACCATTAGATAAATAAACAAAAAGAAACCTTCTATATACGCACACCAAATAAATACAGACATAAGTTATTTCTTTTAAATGGTACAAATAAAAGATTTTTTTAAATTACCAATAGCAAGCAATCACAATATATATATATTCAGGGGCCGGGTTAGCTCAGTCGGTAAAGCGTTCAGCTAGAAACCACAAGGTTCCTAGTTCGATACCAGTCCTCGCCAACTCAGCATATGAGTAGCACAGGGATCTGTGCAGTAAAGCAAGGAGCTGATAGTAGGTGTGGTGCTCCACCTCAGATGCCAAAACAATCTCCTTGGTCTAGTGCTAGTGAAAAGGGGATAGACTCCCTCGCTGACTGACTGATACCGACTTTAGGCCAACTTGACGACTTTACTTATATATATATATATATATATATATATATATATATAATTCTAAATAAACAAATACATATATTAAAAAATAAAACCTGGGTATTACACTGAATTACATCTGGTAATTAGGCTCCAGTTCTGAAGCTCTGGAGAGTGTGCAAAAACTATCCATACCCATTACTCCCAGGTCCACTATCCCAGGTCTGTGGTAGTACATGTTAGGGTCCAATCTATGGGACAAATATATCTGTTTAAGAAAGTATTAGTATTAGATAGGATCACTTGAAACCATACAACTGTGTGCACATTATTGATTTACAAATTAATCAAATTAATCTAATTTCAGCTCTAATTAACTTAAAAGTGTTTTATATACCGTTGAATAAATAAACAAAACAAAACCTTCTATATACGCATACCAAATAAATACAGGCATCTTTTAAATGTTATAAATGAAAGGGAGAAAGCAATCACAATTCCAATACTGATAAAAAATGTTCCTATTTGTCTTATCAGCTTTGTTCATAATTCAGATTCTGACTATTAATCAAATTTTGGAAGGAGTACGAGCAAAAATTTTTGAGGGAACACTTTAGTTTGTAGATTACTCCAAATCATTTGACTCCATACACAAAAGAAAGATAAAGAAAACAAACCTTGTATATACACATACCAAATGAATACATAAGTTATATCATTTAAATGGTATAAATGAAAGAAAAAAGACACTTACCTGTAACAGGCAATAAACAAATTGTATAAGTTATAAAGATTCAAAGAGTGTATACATTATTTTGGGACACCTTGTATATATATATATATATATATATATATATATATATATATATAATATATAGTATAAACAATAGATTAGAGCTAAACACTGAATACATAATTAATTAAAATACACGTTCCTCACAGTATATAGTACATAGTATGTACATTTCATTATACATATATCAAATGAATAATACATAAATATATAAATAGATGAAAATAATAAAATTGAAATTGAATGAACGGCTAAATGTCCATCACGACTTTGCGCGTGGCGTTTAAAAAAAAGAACACCACGAGACGCGTGTTTATAACATAAAAAAATATAACAACCAAAAAAAAAAAAAAAAACGCGTCAATTTCCGAAAATCGTCTCTGAAGATAAAGTTTTACTTTGAAATCGATAAGACAAAAAATAACATCTTTTTGTATTTATTTTTTACTTGCATTGTAATTGCTTTCAAATTAATATATTATAACATACTTAACAATGCTTCAAGCAAATTACCAATTACTTTTATATATATATATATATATATATATATATACACTAAATTCTCTATGACTCATATAGATCTGTTTGAAAATTATTATTATTATTAGATAGGAATACTTGACATGATATGCAAATTATTGATTTACAAATGAATCACATTTCAGCTTTACATAACTCATAAGGGGTTGATATACCATTAAATCTATAAACAAAACAAACCTTCTATATATTATCCTCGTACCCCACTTGTACAAGGTCAGGCACAAGGCCTATTAACGTGGGACCACCTACAAGCCGAGACTCATTGGTGGCGGGTTAAAAAATTGCGTCGATCCCCTCGGCATTCCCCCCTCAAGGGGGGGGGGCGCCTCAGGCACTGGGCAATAAACCCTGCCCTGCCCCTTTAAATCAAGGGGGCAGGTGTTGCTGGGGGGATGCCCAACGCACGTGGTTAAATAACCAGAAGGATCTTCTATATACCCTGTCGAATAAATAGTGTATCTTTTAAATGGTATAGATGAAAGAGAAAAACTGCTAAAAAACCTTACCTGTAGCAAGCAATCCCAATTCCAATGGTGATAATAATTATCAGGACAGCAGCCAATACCAAGGGAAGAGTTAAGCTGGATTCAACTGAATTGTGAATAGAAAAAAACGTACATTATCTAATTAAAAATAATTAAAGCAACAATAAATTATGAATTCAGATATTTTTCAAATTTTGAAATTAAAAACCCTTTTCTTTAGCAACACTCGACTTTGACCCTTACTAGGCTAGACAGGCAGTTGGAGAGGCTCTCTCTTATCAATTGGCTGGTCATGTCAAGCCCTAGCACCTTAATGATTGCCCCGACCTTATTGCCCTTATGTAAAGCCCCAACTCTTTTTATTATATGGGTGCTAGAAGGCGGTTGCTGAGGGTGTTCATGTCCTGGGAATGACTTTAAACTCTATCTGATGGTGAGGTTCCAGTTCTGGAGGTTTGGGGAATGTGGAGCACCCCTTCATCACCATTGCTCCCTGGTCCACTCTGACCCAGAGTGGTAGTAGCTGTTAGGGTCCCATCTATGGGTTAATTGGAAAAATGTGTTTATAAAAAAAAAAAGTATCGATTAAGAATGAATTTATTTCAAAAACTTTATCGGCATTAAATGACCCACTGAGTTTGATATTAACTGAATTGTGGATAGAAAAATACGGACATTATTTAAATAAGAATAATCAAAGCAACAATAAATTATGGTTTGGTTTGTTTTGTTTTGTTTTACGGCATATCAACCTCAGTGGGTCATTTAATGCCAATAAAGTTTTGAAATAAATCAATTCTTAATGGATAATACAATTTTTTTTATAAATACATTTTTCTATTTAACCCATAGATGGGATCCTAACAGGTACTACCACTCCGGGTCAGAGTGGACCAGGGAGCAATGGTGATGAAGAGGTGCTCCACATTCCCCAAACCTCCAAAACTGGAACCTCACCATCAGATAGAGTTTAACGTCATTCCCAGGACATGTAGATCCGCAGCCACATCTTTCTAGCACCCATATGATAAAAAGGGGTTGGGGCTTGCCATAAAGGCAATAGGGTTGGGAAAATCATATAGGTGCTAGGGCTTGACGTGACCAGCCGATTGATCGGAGGGGGCCTCTCCGACCGCCCGTCTAGCCCAGAATAGGGCCAAAATGGAGTATTGCATGTCATGAATTGCTCATCCACCTGGGCTCTATCCTTAAGCATCACGGGTCGCCACCCACGCCACCATTGGGGGAGTCTTACCCCTCTGCAGAGGTGCAGTCGGTGCATTCTAACGCCCCAGCCGACAGGGCGGAATAAATTATGAATTCAGATATTTTTCAAATTTTGAAATTAAAAACCAATTTCTTTAGCAAGATATTTTGGCCAATTCTTCAGATGTTCCCATCATATTATCCCTTATTAATCCAAAGAACAAAAAATAAAAGTTGATTCTTTTCTTTTTTTTCTAAATTGAAATAGATCACTAAGTAGGTCTGAGCTATTTCAGTAGTGACCGCTTCAAGCAGAGATTTAAGAGGTTTGAATTCAGAGTTTTCCTTCTTGACTGGTTGCCTCACCAAGGTTAAAGAGCCCAGTCTGTCCTACTATTTACCCATAGCTGGAGGGAGAATAGTTGGAGTCATACCTTTCCCAGGGGTATTAGCGCTATGTGAACTGTGGCTTAATCCAGGATTTGAACTCGGGTCTATGAGTTCATTTCCTATGACTCTAACCACTACACCACGCGCCTTCTATAATACACAGAGTGTATTATGATGTCATAATTTTTTTCTGAGACACATTTCAATAAAATAAAATAAAAATTCTGTATCTATATCAATTTGTTTTTATCTATCTATTCTTTGGATTCTTTCTTTCTATCTATCTATCTATCTATCTATCTATTCTCAGGCTGACATGCCATAAAAGGTAATCTGAACATTAGCTAAATAAATGAGAGTAACTTCCCCTTGTTTGTTTCACTTTGAGGAAGCCGTTTGTTTAGGTCAACCATTTTCATTTCACCGTAAATCTACACTGAAAATACGAATTTATTCCAATCAATACAAATGCATGATTTAACACGAAAATATCATAAAATGTGTTCTTAATTGTGCTTGCTCATTATTTGAAATAAACTTAATTGTTATTATTACTGATAGTTGGTTGGAGGGGAAAGCTCCCCACTAATGGGTAAGAGGCACAAGAGTCTAAACCATGTGAAATGTTTGCCTGTCCCAGAGAAAGAAAACTCAGAATTCGTGCTGCCTAAATACTCTCGCCACCTATTAGCGAACAACTGCAGCAAGGGAAGATAACTCTATTGGACTTATGTCCATTGGGAATTACCATTTTACTGACCTAACAAAAGTAAATGATAAAGAATTTTGGATAATGTGTAAAATTTTTATAAATTTTTTGCTTTCACTTTGATCTTTTTATCTGAGCATAATTTTTATTCTTAAAAAAACAGAAAGTCTTTACCATCTTGACAGTTAACCCCTTGATATCCATCTGCACATTTACCATCTGGACATTTGCCATTGACATAATTACATTGTGAATTATTGACACAATGACATTTCAGACGGCAACTCTCACCAAAAGTTCCGGAATCACACCCTAAAAAATAATCAGCAAATATATTTCATAAAAAACAAATCACTACACAGAATAAACATCTTTGTATTGGTTATTTCCTATAAATCTAACATCAACAAAAGGGGAACCACTCTTGACTGATAAATTATTTATTTATTTTCCCATTAAACTAACCCTAAACCCTAACCCTAACCATAACCCAAAACCCTAACCGCAACCTTAACCCTAAACCCGAACCCTAACCCGTCTTCTTTTTTTCCTAGTAGATCAATAAATAGATAAATAATTTATCAGTCAAGAGTGGTTCCCCTTTGTTGATGTTAGACTTATAGGAAATAACCATGGTATTAAATGGAGGAATATTTTGTTTTTTTACAAAATGATGAAATAAAAATCCATTAACAAGAAGAAATAACTATAATTTTATTCTTTACTTCCTATTTTAAGTAAATAGTTAAATTAGAAAAATTTAGCAATGAAAGATGGGAGGGATGGAAGAGTAAGTTTCAGTTAATCTATTTTTTATTATACCCTTCACTGTTTGAAATCATTTCATCTGCATTCCTATTTTGTACATTAAATGTTTTTAGTATTAAATATTAGTTGTCATACCCTTTTCATTCAAACCATTTAACACCTTCTCCTCCAGAAATTGTATTTCATTTCTCTACATTTATTACGGACTAAAATCCTTTACATTTAATTTTGATATATGGGTCCTGAGTGAAACTTTTATGATATTTTATAATCATCCCTGTGCTACTCATACGATGAGTTGGCGAGGGTCGGTATCAAACTAGGAACCTTGTGCTTTCTAGCCGAACATTCTACTGACTGTGCTAACCCGGCCAATATTTGTTTGCACACAACCATATGGTTTCAGGTGTTTTTATTTGCACACTTAGTTTCCTCTCAAATACAAACAATTTTTGCACATAGTTTTTGACACATATTGTTTTAAGTACTCCTATTGAATACTAATAATCTATAGATGGGTGAGTGTGAACCTGGGAGAAATTGAAATTAATGGGAAACTTTTCTAATTTTCAAAGAGGCCAGCTGAGTGAAATCCCCAAAAACTTTTATGATATTTATAATTGTTGTACCGGCCGTTCCTACAGTGGAGAACATGCACCGGTTCTCACTATAAATAGTGAGACACCGAGTGGAAAGGGAGCACTGTTCCCGTTAACGACAAGCTAGTCATACATGTACCATTAATTGTAAATACACTTGTCTTATTTTACCCCATCTCGACTTGACTTCTTTTTACTGTTGGGACTAACATCACAACAATAATCATGATGAATTTCTCTCTGGCAACAGCTTAACATACTGATACAAGAATTTTAGAATTTATAGCAGAAACCATCATTTTTTAAAGAAGAAAAATGAAGCTGATCCATTCACAAATAATGATGTCACAACAATTCTTCTCAGTAAGTGTCTGTCTCATAAAGATAAATCATTTCCCTCCACTTAGGAGATCTTATGATTTTTCTGAATTTAGTCACATTTAAAGATTCAATTATAAAATGAACAGTAAATGTCACTGGATTATAAAGACAGAGAAATAAAGAATAAAATATGTAAAAAGAAGTCCATTATTCTATACAATAATAATAATAAAACTTTCACTTTGATGATAATAGTGGTTTACATAGGCTGGTTGATTTGATTTTACAGCATGTCAACCCTTGTCAGGTTATTTTATGCCAAAGACGTTTTTATCTTATTCATTCTTGATGGGATCTCAATTTGCTTAAAACACATTTTGTTACATAATATATGCGGATGC
>CM042158.1:94505154-94547654 GCA_023376005.1 Doryteuthis pealeii | reverse complement strand
ATTCCTTGAGATAGGAAACCCGACTTGAATAGAGTAATAAATATCTACAAAAATGAACAAATTACTGTCTGTAATGTACGTGATATGTTTCAAATTCAATGAGAATGATACAGCATATGTGTAAGCAGACACGTAGGTAAAAACCGAAACAAATAAAATGCAGCTATCAACACGTGAACAAAGCATGCTAAGAGGGATTACGGGGTTCTTAGGGGGCTTTTATTCTCCCGGTAGTCGGCAATTATTCGGATGAAAGAAGACAATTCGCCCCCTAGCGGTAGGGGAAGATAATTCACTATCGGTTTTCTGATAATGCTCAGTGAAGTGGAAATTGTTTAAAAGATGGTCATTTTGAAAAAGAAAATTGCGCAAGATATATTTTTGGATAACGGTCCATGCTTTGCATTAGCTGAATACCAGAAAATTGATTTTTTTAAATCACAACATCCTTTCTTCACGACCCACAGTCAAACGGGATGGTTGACAAAACGTTGAAAACCATTGAAAATAGCCTAAGGAAATTCACAGACTCTTTTCTAGGAATTCTTGCACACCAGGTGACGACAGATTAACACAGGAGAAATGGTGACGGGGTGAAAAATAAGAAATAATCTTCCTATAATCCAAAAATAAAAAAGTGACAAAATAACAAATTGGAATTTTATTCTAAAATGTCGCAACTTTAATTATGAGAAGTATATGTATTTACATCTATAGCGGTAATACAATTTATTATTTGTCTTACTTACCTTCATTACACGATTCTCCTTGATATCCAGCAGCGCAGGTACATTGGGATGATACGCATTGCTTAGTGTCATGACAATGGCATCCAGTTTCGCAGTTCGGATCAGACCGTTGATATGGACACCCTAAAAAAGTAAAAGAATTTCTGATGAATGGAAAAAATCTCTTCTCACTCGAAATAGCAAAAAAAAAATTGAATTCAGATTCTGATACAATTACTATGTTGAATAAAAGGATAGATATGTGGGTGTGGGATTACCGCCCTTGGCTGCCCAGGGTGTACTTCTAATTATCACTAGATGGCGTTGTCAATGAACTATCGAAAATGAAAGTGTAAAAGTTCCATTGTTGTTTACTTGTAACTTACCTTAAAACAAAACCTGATTCATATCCTCTGTGAGAGGGACATATTCATCTCCATCTAATTTTGAATCCTAGTGAACATAACATTACAGAATAGAACATAGTATAAAATCTTCGAAGCTGATTTGCTTAGACACAAACATATTTCATAACACAACTAAGTAAATCTTCTTAAAATATGTCTCATCGAAAAACTTTCATTTCTTTTATAATTCACATCTGTGTATGTACAATAAGGAGATTTCTACATAAAACTTTTTATTCCTTTTTTTTTTAAATCTTATTTCCCTTTGTATTCTTTCTATTATGTTTAACCATCACATATATAAAGATAAGTAGATTCTGAGGAATGGTGAAACATTGTGTTGCAAATTCCCTGAAAAAACTCATCTGGTCAAGAATTATCCTCACCACACCAGGCGACATGCCAGGACTTGTGAGTCCAGTCTACTGATATATATATATATATATATATATATATATATATATATATATATATATATATATATATAGAGAGAGAGAGAGAGAGAGAGAGGAGAGAGGGAGAGGGAGAGAGGGGGAGGAGAGAATGATAGATAGATTCCATAGAATATCCAGAGTTTTTTTATTTCACGCCTTTTAAAGAAATTTTACAAATCTGTTTTACTTGAATAAGTAACATTTTGTGTATCAAGCTAACTAATGATTATTAAATTATATTTGTTACTTGCTTTGGTAACTGCTTTCAGACTTTTAAAAATGTTTTATATTGTCAACACATTTCAGCCAATTAAATCTATGGTCTTCCTCAGGAATATTGTCCATCGGGAAAGAAAGGTTTGCACGTGGCATAAGAAATCTTTTTAAAGCAATCTAAGCTAATATTTGTATTAACAGTTATTTCCCTTTTATCTTAAGTATATCTTCATCTTGATCTAATATCTAAGATAAACCACAAAACGGACACTTTCTTTCCTCATAGAATTTTGCAGAACTTTTATTTTATTGAAATAGCAGTGAAAGATGTTACACTTCAAAATATACGTTTCTTAATTCTTTGTCAATTTTCTCGTTTGTATGTATCTTCCTATTTTAAATCAAGGTACCTGTCATTTATTTGTCACACCTTTAATCGTCGACACAATGACATATACTAATAGGATTAGTGTCAGTCGTGCTTCTTATACACTCTATCAAGTTACAAAATAACAGGTTAGAATTTTATTCTAACGAAAATCTCACATCATTAATTACGAGAAGTACATGTATCTACATCTATAGCAGTAATAAAGATTATCATTTATATTACTTACCTTCCATACAACCTGCTCTTTTATCCCAAGAAGCACAGGTACACTGTGACAATATGCATTCCGATTTGTCAAGACAATAACATCTACTTTGGCACTTGTATCCATAACGTCCATGTGGACACTCTAAAAAAAGTAAATAATTTTTGATGAATGGATAAATGTGGACACCCTAAAAAAGAAATAGCAAAAATAATAATTGAATTCAGATTCTGATACATAAGTCTCATTCTCGTTTAGTTGCAACATGCCTTACAACAAAACCTGATTCATGTCATCTGTGACAGGGACATATTCAAACTTTGAATCCCAGACAACATAACACCACAGAATATAAAATAGTATAGAATGTTCTTCTAAGCTGACTTGCTTATACACAAACACATTTCTTTACACATAACTAACAAGTGAGTAAAACTTCTTAAAATACGTCTCTTCCAAAAAACTTTCATTTCTTTTATAATTCACATATGTGTATGTACAATAAGGAGATTTTGAGATACAACTATACATTCCTTCTTTTTTGGAGCTCATTTCTTTTTGTATTCTTTCTATTACATTTTCACACGCAATAAAATAAACTGTAGTCAATGCAATTGTTCTTGCATTTATTCTCTTCAAAGAAACTATATTTTTCATTCCGCTATTCTATCAAGTGACATTTTCTACTGGGTATATTCAAACTTGTAATACACAATTTACTAATTTAAATGTGGAGACCGACGGAAATGCTCGCAGGAGATTCCGAAGTCGTCTGGAGACCATAGTTGTAGCAAATTGCGATTTCTTCGAATGAATTGAATCCAAAGTATTTCAAGATATTTTCACGTAATTTTAGTAAATATATCTGATAAAGTGAGATGTCAGTGTTATTAACATTTTTGCATAATTTCAAAGACAATTTACCTATCACCGCTTGTACACATCTATCTATCTATCTATCTATCTATATATATATATATATATATGTGTGTGTGTGTGTGTATGTGTGTGTGTGTGTGTGTGTGTGTCTGTGGCTCTGTGTGTATTTGTGTGCGTGTATGTGTGTGGTGTATCCTTTCACCTTTTACTATTCTATTAAGTAGGCATACTCTAAAGGTTGTTACTTAAGTATTGTCGTATTTGATTTTAGATAATGTAATAAGTCTCGTAAGTCACGAGTTATCCCCCTTGACTTGGAACTCTTTACTGTGCTGATTTAAGCCGCAAATATCGAATTAACAAGAGTTATAAACAGGAAATACATGGACACAGCTTGGAATTTCAAATAACTCTGTATTATCACATTTATACATATAATACACTTATAATACACTTGTAATAATTTCTGTTGCAAACGATAATATTGTCTCCGGCCAAAATCAAATTACATTTGAACACAATTCCACTTAACAGAGTCCTTGGCAATGTTTATGATGAATATCGTACTTACGACAGCTATTTTCTATCTCTGCTGAATTAATGGGAGCAATTATCTTTACGTCTATCTGCAAGAGATGCTGATTTAAAAGAGAGGAAGATTTCTATCTTCAATTTCTACCACCAAAAATTGCGGACCTGTGATTGGTTGGTTTGAAAAGTGGTACGTTGACTAAGGGAGACAACCCACCTACCTTAGATATATTTTTTATATTACGACTAGACTTCAGAGAAAGACTCAAACAAGAGTTTTCCGCAAGACAATAATAAATAACATTTTGTGTATTGGGCCAACTACTGATAAGTTAAACTACATTTGTTGCGTCCTACAGTAATTGCTTTCAGACTTTTAAAAATATTTTATATTCTCAACGCATTTAAACCGACCCATTCTATGACCTTTCTCATGTATACTGTCCATAGGGAAAGAAATGATAGCGTGGGACATAAAAAATCTTTATAATGCAATCTAAGCTAATACTCATATAAACAGTTATTTTCCTTTTTCTTAAGTATATCTTCATCTTCATCTTGTTCTAATGTCTAAGATTAACAAAAAAAGCACACATTGTCTTTCCTCAGAGAATTTTGCGGAACTTTTATTTTATTAAAATGGCGGTGGAAGACCTTATACCTGAAAATATAAGTATTAAGTTTCTTAATTCTTTGTCAATTTTCTCCTTCGTCTGTTTTTTTTTCATTCAAGGTACTTGCCATCTATTTTGTCACACCTTTAATCGTCAGCACAATGACATATACTTATGCAATTAGTGCCAGTTGCCCGTGTTAAACACTCTATCAAGTTACAAAATAACAAGTTGGAATTTTATTTTAACTAAAATGTCACATCCTTAATTACGAGAAGTATATGTATTTACATCTATAGCGGTAATAAAGATTATTATTTGTCTTACTTACTTTCATTGCATCCAGTTCCATGATACCCATCAGCACAGTAACAAGGTGATGATTTGCAATACGAAGGGTAATAACAATGGCATCCAGTTTTGCAGTTCAAACCAGACCGCTGATGTGGGCACACTAATAAAAATAAAAGAATTTATGAGGAATAGATAAAGAACTCATCCCATTAGAAATAGCAAAATCAAAAAGAGAGCGTGACAGTTGTTTACTTGAAACTTACCTTAAAACAAAATCTGTTTCATGTCCTCCTTGACAGGGACTTATTCAAACTTTGAATCCCAGTGAACATAACACCACAGAATATAAAATAGTATAAAATCTTCTAAGCTTACTTGCTTTTACACAAACATATTTCATTACACATAACTAACAACTAAGTAAAATCTATTAGAATATATCTCTTCCACAAACTTTCATTTCTTTTATAATTTCCGAAAAATTATAGTTGAATTATCTCCCCCTGGCACAAGAGGGCGAATCGCCAATATAAGATATTGGCATCAACATTAAACACCACGATGAAAGTCATTTATTGTATGAGCATTCAACCAGGTTAGTCGCGTTTTCAAGCGCTTCCTATCACCAGCGAGTGGAATGATATTCTAACACTCACATTTACCTTGTCACCAGCGAGTGGAATGATATTCTAGCGCTACCTTACCTTTAACCTCAGCAAGATAAGTCTAGCCAGCAAATGCCATAAATTTGCAACCCCCTTTTTGTACCTTTTGAATATATGTTTCGTTATCGTCTTCTTTCATTCGAAATTACTTGCTTATCACGGGGGAATTTTAAGAGTCCAGAAAATCTTTTAATAATTCACATATGTGTATGTACAATAAGGATATTTCTACATACAACTATTCATTCCTTCGTCTTTGGAGCTCATTTATTTTTGTAGTATTTGTATTATTCGGACTATTTTCCCTATCTTCATTGTTATCTGTACAACTTTTCGGTTAATGTGCCCTCCGACTTTCTTCAGGTATTTCTTGTCGAATTCGGGAACCATCTCGGACTCGGGAACCTTCTTTTCGAACTCGGGAACCTTCTTGTCGTAATCGGGAACCTTCTTGTCCAATTGGGCACATAGCCTAGTGGATAAAGGGGTTAGTTTAAGACAGTTCTAAGTGGCAGTTATCTCTAGACTGCAGGTTCAATCCTGGTCAGGGACAGCAGTAACATGGAATAATAATTAACACAGCTTAACGCGTCTATCCCAGCTATGTTTAGTGGAATTAGAACAGAATACCCCCGTGGACTAAATAAAGGGTTAGGTTCAAAGTTCCGTGATGGCTCCCGATTACGACAAGAAGGTTCCAGAGTTCGAAACAAGGTTCCCGAGTCCGAGATGGTTGGCGAGTCCGAGATGGTTCCAGAATCCGACAAGAAATACCTGAAGATTGGCCGGAGAGCACATCGGCCAAAACGTTGTACATATAACAATGAAGATGAGGACAATAGACCGAATAATACAAATACTACTAATTATCAAGCCTCATCTCAAAGATTCAGAGAAATAGTATATTTCTGTTTGTATTCTTCCTATTACGTTTGCACATACAATAAAATATATTGTAGTTAATTGTATATGTAATTGTTCATGTATTTATTCTTTACAAAATATAAGAAAATCATATTTATTTCTGTTTTTTTTTATTTTAGTGTTTTTTCATTTTACTCCTTTTAAAGAAATTTTACAAAGCGTATTTAGTTGAATAAGTAATATTTTACGTATCAAACTAAACTACTGATAAGTGAAATTATATTTGTTACTTCTTACAGTAATTGCTTTCAGATTTTTGTAAAATCTTTTACATTGTCAATACATTTCAGCCAACCAATTCTATGGCCTTTTTCAGACGTATAGTTCCATAAGGAAAGAGAGGATAGTGTGAGGCATAAGAAATTCATCCCAAATACTTTTCACCATTACAAATACTAATTAGAAAATCATATTTATTCCATGTTTTTTTTTAAATTTATTTTACAGGTTTAAAGAAAGTTTTCAAAGCAGATTTAGTTTAAAAAAAATAACATTTTATGTACTGGGCTAAACTACAAGTGAAACTATATTTATCACTTCCTACAGTTACTGCTTTTAGACCTTTTAAAATTGTTTATATTGTAAACACATTTCAGCCAATCAATTCTATGGCCTTCCTCAGGCGTACTGCCCATATGGAAAGAGAGGGTAATCGGAGGAAAATAATTTTTTAACTCAATCTAAGCTAATATTGATACTCACATTTATATCCTTTTTTCTTAGTTATATCAACAACTTTTTTCTAATATATAAGAAAAACCAATGCGTACCGACGTCTGCCAGAAAAATACACCTTCTTTACTCAGAGAATTTTGCAGAACTTTTATTTAATTGAAATGTCGGTGAAAAGTGTTACACTTCAAAATATAAGTATTAAGTTTCTTAATTCTTTAGGATTTTTTTTCCTTTGTGTGTCTTTTCCCATTTTAGATCAAAGCACCTGGAATCTTTGTTTATCATACCTTTAATTGTCTGTCTAATGTAATATACTTAAACAATTAGAACCAATCGTGCCTGTTTGACATTTTGTAAAATGATAAAATAACAAGTGAGAATTTTATTCTCAATTTAAATGTCGCATCCTTAATTATGAGAAGTATCAAAGCATCTGCCATCTTTTTTTTTTATCATACCTTTAATTGTCTGTCCAATGTAATATACTTGGACAATTAAAACCAATTAAAAATAAAAAAGTGAGAATTTTATTCTCAATCTAAATGTCACATCTTAATTATGAAAACTACACGTATTTAAATATATAGCGGTAATAAAGATTATTATTTGTCTTACTTACCTTCATTACAACCTGTTCCATAATACCCATAATCACAATTACAGTTTGTGGATTTGCAGTCTGCTTTGTAAAAACAATGACATCTTTTTTTACGAGGTCTACCCCCATCCCCTATTTTAATTTATGAGATATTAAAAAAATGAACCGAAATTGGGTATACCTGTCTCTTATTTTTTCGCCACTCACTCTTTGGTGTTCCTTTTTTTTTTTTAGTCCGGTCACGGACCGGGTACTTTAGCTAGTTCTTTATAATTTTTCACTTTGTGTGTCTTTTCTCCTTTAAGATCAAGGCATTTGCCATCTTTTTTTATCATACCTTTAAATGTCTGTCCAATGTAATATACTTAGACAATTAAAACCAATAAAAATAAAAAGTGAGAATTCTAAATGTCACACCTTAATTATGAAAACTACATATATTTAAATTTATAATGGTAATAAAGATTATCATTTGTCTTACTTACCTTCGTTGCACCCCGTTCCTTTCCACCAGCAGCACAATTGCAATACATTCTGCATTGCGTAGAGTCAAGACAATGACATCCAGTTCGGCAACCCCGCCCAGAACGTCCATATGGACACCCTAAAAAAGTAAAAGAATTCCCGATGAATGGACAAAGAACTCATCCTATTCTAAATAACAAAAAACAATTGAATTTAGGGCTCCTATAACGATCTTGTGACGAAGATAACAACAAATCCTCGTCTGTCATTTTAATTAAACATGCGTACAAGAAAATCATAAACATCACACCCCCACTCCACACACCCCACACACATCCACATCCACACACATACAAACACACAATTATATTATAGTATAAGTACCACTGAATAAATATATACTCTCCGTTTCAAATTATTAACGAGGTGACAGTGTTTCCTTTTTTCTAAAATCACCAGTCAGAATTTAACGAAACTTTCACAGTATAATAGAAATAGAGTGTCATTATAATTGTGCAATTATGGGTCGCAAATGTTACTTGACCCCATCCGGGAAAGATATTATACAATCTGAACTTTCCAAAGGCAAGTCTACATTAGAAATATCCAAAATAATTGGAAGATATCACCAAACTGTTAAGATATTTGAAGTGACAGTTTTTCATTTTTTCTAAATATCACCAGTCGGAATTTAACGTAACTTTCACAGTATAATGGAAATATATATATATATATATATATATATTATATATATATATATATATATATATATATATATATATATAAGTAATTGGTAATTTGCTTGAAGCATTGTTAAGTATGTTATAAAATAATAAAATTCGAAGGCAATACAATGCGTAAAAAATAAAGACAAAAAGATGTTTTATATGTCTAATCGATTTCAAAGCTAGAGCTTCATCCTCAGAGTTTATTTTCAGAAATGACGTGCTTATGTTTTTTTATTCGTGTGGTTACAATTTCTCTTCTTATTTCCTTTTCCTCTCCTTTTTTTTTCCTCTCTTTCTTCTTCTCCTCCTTTATGAATGGGCGAATAACTGTAATTTCTTATTTCTCTCCTTCTTTTTCTTTTTCAAAAGTTTGTTGAGAACAAGGCTGACCGGGTGTCAGCCTTGTATGATGTTGCAATATGTTGCGACCGTGTGATGTCAAAATTTTTTTTGAGAACAAAAATGAACAAATAAATAAAAACCGTTAATAGAAAATTTTTTTTACATACTTAGCTTTTGTTTCGCTTTCACCTTTCCTTTCTTATTCTTTCTCCCTCTCTTTCTTTTTTTTTGTGTTATTTCTCTTCTTTTTCCTCTCTTTTTTCTTTTTTATCCCCTTTGTTTTCTAATTTAAATTATTTTTTTTAATAGTAAATAAGTAAATAAAAGATTATCTTAAATTATGTATTAGTATTGGTGGAAAAAATAAATAATTATTTTTTATTATTTTTATTTTTTTAAGAAAATATCTTTATGAGTACTTTTTTCTCTTTTTCTTTTAAACTTAAATAGATTAAATATTATATTAATTATATATTAAAATATCATATAATAATTACATATTAGGATTGATGCAAAATTCATAACAATAAACAAACCATTCTCCTTTTAAATTTCAAATAGATTAAATATTATAAATCAAATATTTGAATTACAAAAGGCATAATGTTTTGCTTCAATTATATATTTTATCTAACTATTTTTTTTCATTCTTTTGTTGTTATTATTTCTTTTTTTTTGTTTTTCCTTAAATATTTATTAATAGTTCTAGACTGACCGTAATCCTAAGAGGGTATTATGGTTTAAAGAAATGGTGTCATGGTTTAAAGAAATAATATCATGTAAAGGAGTTAATAAGCATGTCAATATTGTTAAATTAATCGTAGTTAATTTTTTTAAATATTTCTCTATTATCTTCTTTTCATTCTCAATCATCTCATCACATATATATATATATATATATATATATATATATATATATATATATATATATATATATATATATTAATTTCAATTTAAAAAAAAAAAAAATAACAATTTTTTTTCCTTTCATATTGTGAGTGCATGAAATGTTGAGAATCAATGGCATGTCCCAATAGATATCCATTACAGATGTATTACATAATTCAAATATGCAAACAGTTGATAGTACGTAGGTTTAAAATTTGCGATAGGGAAAATACATATTTATGTGGAAATATGTATACTAAAAAAAAAAAAAAAAAAAAAATTTTATGAGTACTTTTTTCTCTTTTTCTTTTAAACTTAAATAGATTAAATATTATATTAATTATATATTAAAACATCATATAATAATTACATATTAGGATTGATGCAAAATTAAAAAAAAAACAAAAAACAAAAAAAAAAAAAACATTCTCCTTTCAAATTTCAAATAGATTAAATACCATAAATCAAATATTTGAATTACAAAAGGCATAATGTTTTGCTTCAATTATATATTTTATTTAACTATTTTTTTTCATTCTTTTGCTGTTATTATTTATTCCCCTTTTCTTTTCCTTTCCTTAAATATTTATTAATAGTTCTAGACTGACCGTAATCCTAAGAGGGTATTATGGTTTAAAGAAATGGTGTAAATTTAGTTAATTATGTATTCTGTGTTTAATTAACTCCTTTACATGATATTATTTCTTTAAACCATGACACCATTTACATGATATTATTTCTTTAAACCATGACACCATTTCTTTAAACCATAATACCCTCTTAGGATTACGGTCAGTCTAGAACTATTAATAAATATTTAAGGAAGAAAAAAAAAAGAAGAAATAATAACAACAAAAGAATGAAAAAAAAATAGTTAAATAAAATATATAATTGAAGCAAAACATTATGCCTTTTGTAATTCAAATATTTGATTTATAATATTTAATCTATTTGAAATTTAAAAGGAGAATGGTTTGTTTTATTGTTATGAATTTTGCATCAATCCTAATATGTAATTATTATATGATATTTTAATATATAATTAATATAATATTTAATCTATTTAAGTTTAAAAGAAAAAGAGAAAAATATATATATATATATATGTGTGTGTGTGTGTGTGTGTGTGTGTATGTGTGTGTGTGTGTTGCATAATATAAAATACATTTTGTAATTGTTGTAATAAATTTATTGTCAATTTAATCGTGTTACTCACACGCCCCTTTACTTCATATCCTTCTCTCTCTCTCTCTCTCCCTCTCCCCCCCTCTCTCTCTCTCCCTCTCTCAATTGGTCAGCTGGCAAATGACTGCATTTTGCCTAGCCTCTCTATGAAGGAGACTGAGCGATTACTACTACATCCTTAACTCCGCAACACTTTATGAATATTACGAGTCATATATGTACATATGTCATCTTTTTATTCAGTTCCAGTTTTAATTTTAAATATACGAGGAATCCTGTTATCAGGAAATCAGGATGATGGTGACCCCTAAACTTCTAAAGAATTCAGTAAGGTCCTTATCTAATGCATTTTCATTATAGTTCAGTGGGAATGGATAAAAGTTTTTGTTAAGTAGTTTAAAAATCAACGTTGTATAAAAAGTATCCGACAATTCATTCCAAAAACGGTTATCATATATATATCGAGTATTTTGATAAGGGTAAAAAAAATTCTTAATGGATTGTACGTGTGTACGCGCATGTATATGTGCATGTGTGTGTGTATGTGTGTGTACGCACATGTGTAGGTGTGAGTGTGTGCATATGTGTGCAACTGCGGATATCTAACGTGGGAATTATTTTGGCATATATATATGTGTGTGTGTGTATGTGTGTGTCTGTCTGTCTCTGTCTATTTCTGTGTGTCTATCTGTCTGTCTATTTATCTGTGTGTATGTGTGTGTGCATGTATGTATGTATGTATGTATTGTATTTATTAGTTTGAGGACATAGTATAATTAATGAATTAGAATATTTTAAAAATATAATTATGGATGAAAAATGAATTCAAAATTTACTAATTATATTCAGGCGAATACATTCATTATCTACTAGCAGGGATATCCGGTATTCCGTATATGATAAGAAATTAACACCAATATTTTACACATCTTTTTTGGGAATCAGAAAATAATTAGAGGTTGGATTATATTTATTACAGTTTATTTATTTTGCCAATATTTAACAAAATAAATTCATTGTCCATTTCAAATTAACACCAGTAATCTTGGCTTTCAATATATCTTTTAATATTTCCCTCTGATCATGTCAAAAAATCAGTATATTTAAAAAATTTATGAAACATTTTTCTGAACAGTATATATATATATATATATATATATATATATATATATATATATATATATATATATATATATAATTTCATTATTCAAATTTTACTCTTCCCAAGTGTATTTATTAATTTACATATAAGTGTTTAACGACCTTGGAATAAAACAGTTTTTGAAATATTTTTATTAAAAAAGATTAAAGTCATACTTATCAAATTAATTCTTCATATTTTTAAAATTCATTTACTTTATCTTATTTTAAATTTACATTTCTTTTTAATAAATATTAAATTAAAAACTTTCTATTTACTACTACGACAATCGTAATGCGCCAGATTTGTTGTTTATATCAAACGTAAAAATAAAAAAAAAAAAACTGTGAAAAAATAATTTTCCATTTTTATTAACGTTTAAAAATATTGTTTTTAGAAAAATGACGCTTTTTTGTGTGAAGATGTCGTTGTACCAGCACTTAAATGTTTTTATTTTTAAATCATGGCAAGCGGCTGGTTGTTCAAGTTCATATGCTGAACCAAACACAATTATAGCATCTCGTGTGCATACAACTCCATTCAAACCAATAAGGGTGAGTTAAAGACGCTTCTAAAATATTTCAAAACTCACACAGATCCCCATTGGACAGCCATCGATACTGAATGAATTCGCCGTAGTCATGAATACCGTATATGTCTATGCATTGTTGCAGTTAGTTTTGAAAGTTGAAACAATCTCATCCAAGTTTGTTTATCCTAAATATAAAATACTAATCAGTCAGGTAAAAGGTAAATACAAGAATTAAATAAGTTGTATATTGCTGTTTTTGGAAGCCAGCACATGGACAAGCCAGTGTGGGCCGACCAGCAAAAACGTACATTGATCAGCTCTGTGCGGATGCAGGATGCTGCATAGAGGACCTCTCGAGAATGATGAGCGATAGGGACGGATGGAGAGAGATTGTCATGGATATCCGCGCTGAAAGCGTGACATGATGATGATGATGATGATATTGCTGTTACATCAAAGAATCCACCTTTCTGTTGGTTTCTTTTGTTTAAAATTCATAGGATTCAATTGTCTATCCAACGAAATATGATTGGTTGCTTTGTCAAGTCAATTTGATATTCGGTTCCTTACAATATCAGCTTTTGCTTAAATGGTCACTCATCTAAGTATTGCAGATTCCCTTCGTTGCTTAACTTCGGTGATCTAGATTGAACCAGTGCTTTTAACATGACTTGATCGTAATCCCCATTGGAGATAATTAATCATCTCGGGCCTATCTCGTGGAAAACAGCACCGTTTCGCACACTCTATTTTACTCGCCTAATCCACTGATAATGCTATAATTCATCCACCTACGTTTCCATATTTTCCATAGAGTTTTGTTTTGGTATCTAGCACGATCGGCAGTGATGCTTTTTTATAGGAATTTCTTTGCCATTTTTTGGAAGTAGTACTGGAGTCTAAAAGTCACTTTTAACACCAAATGTTACTGACACCATAATCTGTTTAATTCTTCAATTCCCATCGTAAATATTTATCTTCCGGGATGTGAATCATCCTAACTGTTTACCATGTTAGACTATGATGATCAAACAGATGGGAAACATGAATATAACAAAAGAGAAAGGGGTCACCAAGGAACAGGATGTGAGGAAGTACTGTGCGAGGGTATCGTGTGGGATTGTACACTGATAAGATTAGCTTAGGAACTTACCTAAAATTATAATGTACCACTACTTTTTATCCTTTAGGTTTCATTTTTTTAAATATAGAAAACAATATCATAGAAATTCTAATGTATCTCTGAACATTTTCTTAATATAGTTTTGTTAAATTTGTATTGTTATGTTAACATATGCAATGTTCTTTAAAAGCATTTATATTATTCCTATTTATTTAAATTTTGATTTTTTTTTACAAAATGGTGAATATCAATTAAAGAGAGAAAAGAAAATAAGCAAAATAAACTTACGACTTTGAGCAGACTTTAAACAAAAGAAAATTGTAAGTAAAATGAAGAGTTGAATATTTTCCATCGTTGTATCTGTTACTAATGTTGGTAAATATAGTTATTTACTAAGATCAGCTTAGATGTGGCAATGTTTGTCACTATATGTTATTAAATGAATTTGACAAAGCGCTTTTAAACACAACTTTAAGAGAATATCCGGACTTCGAATAAAGTGGAGAGATCCGTGAAAGTGACCGAGTATCCACTAGATTACTCTTACAATATATCACTTTCTATTTAACTTTAATAAGATAAACAATGAATAATACATTAATTGTTCAACAAATTTTACATCCTAATTTGAAATCATGTCAAGCTATATCAAATAACAAAGTGTTTATTTACGTACTCTCATATATATATATATATATATATATATATATATATATATATATATATATATAATATATATATATAGTATCCAATTGTCGCTTTAACTTCTCCGTCGCAGTGGCGTCAGTGAATAATCCAAAAGTGCTCAATATATTAAAAATATAGAGCAGTAATAATACTAATAATATTATTGGTAGATGGAAAATAAAGGGTCTACCATGGTTTCAATCAAAAAAGTATCTCCTCAGGACCCCACTCTACATTAACCAAGTTGATGTAATTCCGCAGTGAAAATTGAATATATTTATCAGATAATAACGGTTGAACGCTGCATGGATTAGCTCAGTCGCTAGAGCGTTCGGCTAGAAACCACAATGTTCCTAGTTCGATACCGGTCCCCGCCAACTCAGCGTTATGAGTAGCACAGGGATCTGTGCGGTAAAGTAAGGAGCTGATGGTAGGTGTGGCGCTCCACCTCAGATGCTAAAAACAATCTCCTTGGTCTAGCGCTATTGAAAAGGGGATAGACTCCCTCGCTGACTTGCCGATACCGACTTTAGGCCGCCCCGTCGACTTTACTTTATATATATATATATATATATATATATATATATATATATATATATACATCTTGTTTGAAGAGCGAAATCCGATGATCTCTAAAGTATGTAATATTTCTCTCTCTCTCTCTCTCTCTATATATATATATATATATATATATATATCATCTTAGAACTCTCACATTCTCTCGTTTATATACCCGATGTTCGATGTTTGATGTTTGATGTGAGAATATAACAACAGTGTGCAGCTAAAGCTATAGTAGGTTTTAACTGGGGGTACAAAGTAGGCAGCTTTTGGGACCTTGATTAAATTCAAAAAGATCATCCGTGATGTTTATAAGAAAATTAACTTCTCTCATCCAACTACTGAAAATATCAACGCAATAACTTAAACTGGTGTAGCAGAAACCATAATCTTTCAAATAATGATGCAGAACAATATTAGATCCATATATCCTTCCACATATGGAGTTAAGAATTAGAAGTGTGTTGGGATTTACATAAGGCATCATTTTGGGGGTTAAAGGTTTTGGGGTCGTAAAAGGTATACCAGTTTTCTGCTTAAAAAAACAACGTTGCTTTATGGCAATATCCCTGTAGGGACTAGAATTCTCCTGTGCCTTTTAGGGACAGGAAGTAGTAAAGGTAACGTCCCCTGTCAGGTTGAGTGAAGAACCCTCTTTGACGGTTTGGCACCAAACTGTAAGCCTCGTAGAAACGAGCGTCCATCTCAGACTTTGTGGCTGAAAGAACTACAACCCCTCAGCGAGGGATAAATAACAAGACTCAACCTGACACCCCCCTCAACGAGGGAGATATTCTGAATTGTAAGTACTGCCCTTAAATGCTTGTTTTATTGACTGTCGTTGAGTTTGTATGTAAATAAAATAGGTTAAAGGTACATGTGCTTTCCCCTTGTCTTAACATTCTGAAAATGTATATTCTATTTTCTTTAGACTGCACATCCCTATACGAAAACATTAAATGACCTGAAAAGGGTTGATATACCGCAAAACAAAACAATCAAACCAAAAACAAAAAAGATTTTGTTGTTAAGTTAATAGTAATATTGTTATAAATGACTACACTTAATATCTGTTTATTGGTCAATGTTCAATATTAAAACGTGAAATTATTTTCGGAAATTCTCATACTCTATAAATTAACTTAATGCATAAAATTAAGATAAGAACTTTAAAAACAGAACGATTTGCAATAATTTTACCTTGAAAAGTTTGAAAGCGATTTTATTGATAAAAAGTCTGATGGCCATTTTTAGAATTCAACACAGTTACTAAAGTGACTTTGCTGAATAGAAAGATAGAAGAAGAAGAAGAAGAAGAAGAAGAAGAAGAAGAAGAGAAGAAGAAGAAGAAGAAGAAGAAGAAGAAGAAGAAGAGTGAAAAAAGAAGAAAGAAGAAGAAGAAGAAGAAGGAAGAAGAAGAAGAAGAAGAAGAAGAAGAAGAAGAAGAAGAAGAAGAAGAGCGAAAAAGAAGAAGAGAAGAAGAAGACAGGCAAGAAGAAGAAGAAAAAAAAAAGAAGAAGAAAAAAAAAGAAGAAGACCTTTTATTTTACTATAAATACAAAATTTTAAGCATTCAATTACATAACTATGTTTCATATTAGTTAAATATATCAGGAATGTTTTTTACCAACTGATTATTGAAAGGTCGTTGCGTTATTAAACATAAAATCAAATATTTTAAAATGTCTTAAACTTTTAATCAATTTTCATTTCTCATTTCGGGATATGAAAATATCCGATAAAAATGTTTTTTTTTTAAGAAATGAAAAAAAATGAATACTATTCTCCAATAGAGAATCATGAAAAATGTATTATAGGAATATGAACCATATTATATATTATTAGATATAACTGTATATAGTAATATGAACATATTTATATATTATTAGATATAACTGTTATATAGTAATATGAACCATATTATATATTATTAGATATAACTGTATATAGTAATATGATCAATTTTAGATATTATTTTTAAAACATATTATTAATATTAAATATATAATACTATTTAAAATTGATCATATTACTATATGCACTTATATGTATATTATATAACTGCATATAGTAATATGAACAATTTTAGATATTATTTTTAAAACATATTATTAATATTAAATATATAATACTATTTAAAATTGATCATATTACTATATGCACTTATATGTATATATATATAACTGCATATAGTAATATGATCAATTTTAGATATTATTTTTTAAAACATATTATTAATATTAATATATAATACTATTTAAAATTGATCATATTACTATATGCACTTATATGTATATATATATAACTGCATATAGTAATATGATCAATTTTAGATATTATTTTTAAAACATATTATTAATATTAAATATATAATACTATTTAAAATTGATCATATTACTATATGCACTTATATGTATATATATATAACTGCATATAGTAATATGATCAATTTTAGATATTATTTTTAAAACATATTATTAATATTAAATATATAATACTATTTAAAATTGATCATATTACTATATGCACTTATATGTATATATATATAACTGCATATAGTAATATGAACAATTTTAGATATTATTTTTAAAACATATTATTAATATTAAATAATAATACTATTTAAAATTGATCATATTACTATATGCACTTATATGTATATATATATAACTGCATATAGTAAATATGAACAATTTAGATATTATTTTTAAAACATATTATTAATATTAAATATATAATACTATTTAAAATTGATCATATTACTATATGCACTTAATGTATATATATATATAACTGCATATAATAATATGTCAATTTTAAAATATTATTATATGCTAGAAAGTGGTTAACCGGCGTGGCCTTGGTAGAAGGGGGGCAAAAAAGTTATTTTACAGATAAAGTATTACTAAATCGTGAGTTAGATCTTTGCAGGATGCCCCATAAAATCCTTCCGTAAAAAGAACTTGTCCTGATCCGACCTGCTGTGGTATCAGAAATAAAATGCACAGACACTTTGAAAAGAAAAATCAGTGTCTCATATTCAAATATTAAATGCTAAAGAAAAAATCCATGCTGTTACATTTTAAATTTTATCTTTTAATTATCTTCACGTTATATAATCAAATCTTCATTATTTTTGCTCAAAATCAAAATATGGTGATAGTGAATGTGTATAAATATTTACCTTGTTATTATGTTTTATTTTCGTAGTTTACTCCGGACATACATACACACAACTGCCCTATATATATATATATATATATATATATATATATATATATATATATATAATATATATATATTATATATATAACTGTATAAAGTAATATGATCAATTTTAATTACGTATTTGACGGCATATAGGACGCTCTTTTTTCCCCAAATATTTTGGCTAAAAAAATTGCCGTGCGTCTTATACATCGCAGGTGAAGTTTGAGACCTCCCGTAGGTATCAATTTTGATTATTATTATTATTATCATTATTATTATTATATATTATTATTATTATTATTATTATTTATTATTTCCTGCTATTGAGATGCCTTGTGTATGCTTATTGCTTGCCTGTACTGCCAAATTGATTTATAATACAGCTATGTTTCTGCTTGTGTAATGCACAGCTAGATTGTTTTCAACAATATATGCTTAAATACACTAAAAACTTTTTTTCTCTCCTGAATCTGACCTGCTGAAGTGGGGGTGCGTCTTATATGCCCGTGAGTCTTATATGCCGTCAATTACGGTAATCTTTCTTGATATGAAAACATTACACAAAAGACTGATATCAAAGTAAAATAAACAAATGAAGTTTCTTACGCGTTTCGTTATTTTCATCATTTAGATCAACGCACTTGCCATCGGTTTTATTGCACACGGAATTTTCTGTACAATTACACGAACTCATACAATAAAAGCCAAATGTTTTTGTTGGGCATTCTGAAAAGAAACAAAAACACAATTGAAAATTTGATTGTCAACTAAAATATCATTTTCTTAATGCAGTGATTCCCAACGTGGGGCCACTGGGGGAGGCAATTCAATAATAATAGGGGGTCAATATGAAAAATATAGTAATATCAACATTTTTTTTAGTTTTCCCTATATGGGTAAAAATTATAAATTTAAAGGGTAAAATTGGAATTACAACCTAGCTGAGCACAACAACTTGTGCAATCTGGTCAATTGTTCACCCACTAATGTTATCGTGCATCTGGCACCAGCTATATGCGTGGCTTCTGACTTGCTTAAATTTGCAGTTCTGGCTAGTAAATATTGGACACAATAATAATGTGGTCCACGCTCGTTATTTTTATTTTGTTTTGCATCTTTTGCTCGGAGCTTTCGTCTGACTAGTAAATATTGGACACAATAATAATGTGGCCCGCGCTCGTTATTTTTATTTTGTTTTGCATCTTTTTCTCACAGCTTTCGTTCAGACTAGAAAGTATTGGACACAACAATAATGTGGCCACCTCGTTATTTTTATTTTGTTTTGCATCTTTTCTCGGAGCTTTCGTTCTGGCTAGTAAGTATTGGACACAATTAATAATGTGGCACGTGCTCGTTATTTTAATTTTGTTTTGCATCTTTTTCTTAAAGCTTTCGTTCTGGCTAGTAAGTATTGGACACAATAATAATGTGGCCCGCGCTCGTTATTTTTTTTTTTTTGCATCTTTTTCTTAAAGCTTTCGTTCTGGCTAGTAAGTATTGGACATAATAATAATGTGGCCCCTTCTCGTTATTTTTGTTTTCATCTTTTTCTTAAAGCTTTCGTTCTGGCTAGTAAGTATTGGGCACAATAATAATGTGGCCCGCACTTGTTATTTTTATTTGTTTTGCAGTTTTTTCTCGGAGCTTTCGTTCTGGCTAGTAAGTATTGGACACAATAATAATGTGGCCCGCACTTGTTATTTTTTTGTTTTGCAGTTTTTTCTCGGAGCTTTCCTTCTGGCTAGTAAGTATTGGACACAATAATAATGTGGCCCCGCACTTGTTATTTTTATTTGTTTTGCAGTTTTTTCTCGGAGTTTTCGTTCTGGCTAGTAAGTATTGGACACAATAATAATGTGGCCCGCACTTGTTATTTTTATTTGTTTTGCAGTTTTTTCTCGGAGCTTTCGTTCTGGCTAGTAAGTATTGGACAGGATAATAATGTGGCCCGCGCACGTTATTTTTATTTTGTTTTGCATCTTTTTCTCACAGCTTCAGTTCTGGCTAGTAAGTATTGGACACAATAATAATGTGGCCCGCGCTCGTTATTTTTATTTTGTTTTGCATCTTTTTCTTACAGCTTCAGTTCTGGCTAGTAAGTATTGGACACAATAATAATGTGGCCGCGCTCGTTATTTTTATTTTTTTTTTTGCATCTTTTTCTCACTGCTTTCGTTTTGGCTAGTAAGTATTGGACACAATAATAATGTGGCCCGTGCTCGTTATTTTAATTTTGTTTTGCATCTTTTTCTTAAAGCTTTCGTTCTGGCTAGTAAGTATTGGACACAACAATAATGTGGCCGCGCTCGTTATTTTTATTTGTCTTGCATCTTTTTCTCACAGCTTTCGTTCTGGCTAGTAAGTATTGGACACAATAATGATGTGGCCCGCACTCGTTATTTTTATTTGTTTTGCATCTTTTTCTCACAGCTTTCGGTCTGGCTAGTAAGTATTGGACACAATAATAATGTGGCCCGTGCTCGTTATTTTAATTTTGTTTTGCATCTTTTTCTTAAAGCTTTCGTTCTGGCTAGTAAGTATTGGACACAATAATAATGTGGCCCGCACTCGTTATTTTTATTTGTTTTGCATCTTTTTCTCACAGCTTTCGGCCTGGCTAGTAAGTATTGGACACAATAATAATGTGGCCCGTGCTCGTTATTTTTATTTGTTTTGCATCTTTTTCTTAAAGCTTTCGTTCTGGCTAGTAAGTATTGGACAGGATAATAATGTGGCCCGTGCTCGTTATTTTTATTTTGTTTCGCATCTTTTTCTCGGAGCTTTCGTTCTGGCTAGTAAGTATTGGACACAATAATAATGTGGCCCGCGCTCGTTATTTTTGTTTTGTTTTGCATCTTTTTCTCACAGCTTTCGTTCTTGCTAGTAAGTATTGGACACAACAATAATGTGGCCCGCGCTCGTTATTTTTATTTTGTTTTGCATCTTTTTCTCACAGCTTTCGTTCTGGCTAGTAAGTATTGGACACAACAATAACGTGGCCCGTGCTCGTTATTTTTATTTGTTTTGCATCTTTTTCTCACAGCTTTCGTTCTTGCTAGTAAGTATTGGACACAACAATAATGTGGCCCGCGCTCGTTATTTTTATTTTGTTTTGCATCTTTTTCTCACAGCTTTCGTTCTTGCTAGTAAGTATTGGACACAATAATAATGTTGCCCGAGCTCGTTATTTTTATTTTGTTTTGCATCTTTTTCTAACAGCTTTCGTTCTGGCTAGTAAGTATTGGACAGAATAATAATGTGGCCCGCGCTCGTTATTTTAATTTTGTTTTGCATCTTTTTCTTAAAGCTTTCGTTCTGGCTAGTAAGTATTGGACACAACAATAATGTGGCCCCCTCTCGTTATTTTGTTTTCATCTTTTTCTTAAAGCTTTCGTTCTTGCTAGTAAGTATTGGACACAATAATAATGTTTTCCGCGCTCGTTATTTTTATTTTGTTTTGCATCTTTTTCTCACAGCTTCCGTTCTGGCTAGTAAGTATTGGGCACAATAATAATGTGGCCCGTGCTCGTTATTTTAATTTTGTTTTGCATCTTTTTTTTAAAGCTTTCGTTCTGGCTAGTAAGTATTGGCCACAATAATAATGTGACCCCCTCTCGTTATTTTTTTGCATCTTTTTCTTAAAGCTTTCGTTCTGGCTAGTAAGTATTGGACACAATAATAATGTGGCCCACGCTCGTTATTTTTTCAATTATTCAGCCCACCGTGAAATAAAGTTTGATGATTCCTATTATACGGTAATAAAAATTATCATTTGTCTTACCTCTATTGCAACCCGATCCCCTCCATCCGGCAGCACAAGAACACCATTGTGATGTGCATTGCGAAGGGTCATCACAATGACATCCAGTTTGGCACTTGGGTCCAGAACGTTTATGTGGACACGCTAAAAAACAAGTAAAAGAATTTCTGGTGAATGAATATAGAACTCTTATCATTTATCTTATTGTACTTGTATCTGACACAAACGCAAAACATACCGTTTCCCTAATCTCTTTTCATTTTTCAGGAACACCAATAGTAGAAAGTTTGGGGTACTCACTACTTGCATAAATCCCCAAATGGTTTAAATGAGGCTCCTTAGCCTTGGTCGGCAACCCATCAATGTTAAGGAAAGTCCGACACAAATCCTCTGCTGCCTTCAAGGAAAGACTAGGGGAGTAAACCCCGAAAACAAATCGGGAGCCGGAGTCCCTAAGGTGGTGTGATGCTCAAAATCCAGTATTGCCTGTCAACTCGTGTGACACTACCGTTGCCAAACCGCATTGGAACCTTACCTTTCCTTTGGATCACAGTGGCAGTGTGGAGAGGGAGATTTGCTGCACGGGAAACAGCTTATCCTCCATGTGAACCCACCCAGGCTATGTAGCTCAAATTTTTTAAAAAATTGACACTACTTCATCGTCTCTAGTAGACGGAAGGCTGTCAACCAACTGACTTGTAAGGGTATTCACAATTACCAGGATGTTGACAATTATAGCCAAATAGACCAGTTGGACATTCTAAAAGAAACAAAATCAAAATTGAGAATCCTATTGTCAACTTAAATGTCACATCCTTAATTACAAAAAGTACATTTATTTAAATCTATAGCAGAATGATTATCCTTTGTCTTACTTATCTTCATTACAACCTGTTCCTTGTGGGGATTAATAGAGACAAAATAAAAAGGAACAAACTCGCATGGGACCTTGACCGGAAATACCATCTGCACAGGCCCGACAAAAAGGCCTGACTCCCTTCCCCAAAAGGAATCCCTCGGTCATTCCATCGAGGGCCGCAACTGAGTGTAGTTCGTCTCTTAGCTAAGGCCATGGCCCTCGCTACCAACAACTATAGGTAATTTTCACCTTTAGTTTTCAAAATTCCTTGCAAATAAGGCAATTAGAGTAACCTCCCTTGACTTTCACTTTGAACTAAGCCGGTAGCTATTTTGAGACTCTCCGTCCGAAATAAACAAATCTTAGAAACTTTTTCGAAAACAATACAACTGCATGCTTTAACACAAAAATATCATAAAATGTGTTCTTAATAACAATTAAGTTCATTTCAGATAATTTTATGCTAGGAATTTAGCCAACTGACTTTCGCTTTGAAACAAGACGGTAGCCATTTTGAATGTGTTCGTGCGAAATATACAAATCTTAGAATCGTTTCGAAAACAATACAACTGCATGCTTTAACACAAACATATAAAATGTGTTCTTGATAACAATTAAGTTCATTTCAGATAATGCACACACACAATTTTATGCTAGGAATTTTAACAACTAAAGGTGAACATTACCCGACTATACCCCGTTCAATAAAGCCTGATTTATGAAATCACCTTTTGCCTTTGTCTCTTTCCTTTCTTGTTCTTTGAATGCCATCTTTTCAGCACGCCCACCAAAAGATATGGGGTTAAAAACGAAACCCGAGAAACACGCACCAAGAATATCCAGCTACCTTTAACCCACAAAAACCCAAACATTATCCTACCCCATATCCTTTCCACTAAGCATCAGAATAACAGTTTGTTGATTTGCAATTTACATCTATTAATAATAGAGATTCGCTTCCGGTTTTTTGTCTGTAACAAAAATGACGTCACTGCTTACGTCACATTACCCAAAATCGTCATAACATAAAATAAATACACTCGAAATTTCAACATGCAACATTAGACAGTCCTCATTGTTTTTTAAAACAAGTTTTAATAAATACGTCACTGGTATTATATATCTATATATAGTTTGTTTTATCTTAATACATATTTAAAGTTTACATTTCAAATTGTTTTATTTTTTAACCCTTTAATGAATTTGATGATTTTACTTACTTAGGGTACAAACTCGCTGACATTGAATTTTTTTACTCCCACCCCTCAGGCAATATGTTTCAAAAATCTATTTTTACATCGCCAAACCTTTTTACAAACCCCACAAGCCTTTGATGAGCCAACAACGGTCCGTCGGTCGAAGAGACAGCGAGTGGAATGTTGTGTGTGTGGGCGGGAGCAGAGAGGTGAAATGTGACGAGTTCGAGGCGGGTACGAGACGAGTTGTGAAGGGGGTGAAAGCTTGAATGTCCCTGAGGCCGCGATTTGTAGGTTGCGAGTCTCGGGGCTGGCGAGTTGTGACGTGTGAAAATTTCGGCCAAACCTAATGTATGAAAGGATACGTTTGGACAGAGCGAGGGAGCGCAGCGGAGAGTGAACAAGGCAGGATTAGTTTGTCTGAATTCGTCTTCTCAAAGCTGCAAAAAGTAAATTTGCCTGTGATACGTGTTTCCTTGTAGAATACAGAGGTCAAGCTTGGGCGTTGACATCAGATCAAAAGGCCAATTGTTACGTTGTTTTTGGCCAAAACACTTTTATATTCTTTCTATTAAGTTTTCCCATGCAATAAAATAAATTGTAGCTAACGCAATTGTTCTTGTATTTATTCTCTGTTATGTATTAGAAATACATTAACGAGAAGATTGCGAGTGGTTGTAATAATAGTATATTATTACAATAAATACAAATAACAAAATGGCCCCCGGCCGGCAAGGTAAAAAAGTCTGCGCATAATTTGATTATTACTAAGGACACGATTTATGTTATTTCTAACTTAAATTTTAACCGTTAGTTGTGTTTAAGGAAAACAATATATAAAATAAAACAGATGAATGATAAGACTAGTCAGAATTAATAAACATGTACAAAAAAGTACTTTCTATTTCCATATTACAGGCGACACGTGCTTTTCTTAAGTATGGTTGATCAAAGGTGTAATAATCCGTGTTTTTTATGTTAATAAATTCTCGGAAAATATTTATCTCCCTTAAAAATTAGTTCTCTCACGACCCTCTCTAGAAAAATAAAGTCCAATTAAAAATAGTTAAAAACGCAACTAACGGTTAAAATTTAAGTAAAAAAATAAGATAAATCGTGTCCTTAGTAATAATTAAATTCATTAAAATCTTTGTCCAAGCCAAATTTGTCCGTTTTAATTTTGACGACGAATTGCAATTTTAACCACGTTGTCTATGAACTATCTACTTACTTGCCTCTGGGGTTTCGGGGCGCTGACACTATAAGGGTAGACATGGTCAGAAAAAAATAAATGAATAAAAATAGAATGTGTTAACGCCAAGGCATAGGTATATGGTTGGGTGGTTGCCCTTTTACGGACACAAAAAGATTGGGCCATAAAGTTTAAGAGAATCGAACGGCCACCACTTAACCCGGTTAAAGATAAAATCTTTACGTACCTAAGTATTAAAAGCAATCTAAAATGAAAGCGTGAAAGTCTCATTGTTGTTTACTTGCAACTTACCTTAAAAAAAACCTGATTCATGTACTCTGTGACAGGGACATATTCATCTCCATCTAATTTTGAATCCCAGTGAACATAACATTACAGAACAGAACATAGTATAAAATATTCAAATCTCATTCTTGTTTATTTAAAACGTGCATTAAAAAAAAATTATTCATATCCTCTATGACAAGGACATCTCCACGTAACTTTGAATCCCAGTGAACATAACACCACAGAATATAAAATAGTATAGAATATTCTAAGCTGACTTGCTTATACACAAAATATTTCATTACACATAACTAACAACTAAGTAAATCTTCTTAAAATATATATTTTCCAAAAGCTTTCATTTTTTTTATAATTCACATATGTGTATGTACAATAAGGAGATTTTGATGTACAACTATTCACAACCATTATTGGAAATTCCATAGCTAATTATCTGCCCCTGTCGTAAGAGGGCGAATGCCAACATCGTATGTTGGCGCCAAATACCAAAACACCACTTATCGAAGAACTGTTACCAACGAGAAACGTAAAAACAAACGCTCTCTTCACTTCGCCCAAACAGGGCCTTCTTATCACGGAGCACCCACTGAGTGTAGTCGCGTAAACAGCGGTCCCTACATTTCATTCATCACTTAGCCCCAAAACAGGGCTTACTTATCGCAAAGCAGTACTGGAGAAGAGACATAAGACACCAAGCTCTCATTACCAAGCCCCAAAACAGGGTCCACTTATCACAGAACTTTACAACCAGATTCCTTCTAAGGCATTGTATCTGCATACTGCATAAAGGCCGGTACTACTGCACACTGACTAAATGAAGAACAACTACCGAGACGAAGCGTCTTATCTACATTTCCCACCGACGAGAAGAAAACCGTGTTATCACCAGTACTACAAGAAATTCCTCCACAGATAAGTCTGGTAGCAAATACCATTAAATTTGCAACAACTGCATTTACTTTCGTGTTTGTTCCTTCTTTGTCCGACAATTTGCCTACAACTACGGAGAAATAAGAACTCCTTCGAAGCCGTAAATAATCTTACCATTTGCCATTTGATTTCCTGTCACTACAGCCCTAAGATGTTATTTCACATCGTACCCGCTATCAAGGTCGCAACAAGGCATTGCTGTCGGGAATATTTTTCTAGTTTCAGAAAAATATCGACCATTGAACGTACGTCTACTAAAAAAGGGTAGGGAAAATGAAGCTAAGAACGGTCTTACTTGATAGAGAAAAATAATTATATTTACAAATATCTCCGCAAAGGAGGCAAAGGAAAAATCACAATACAAATTAGAATTGCATGAAATTCTCCATGCGTGTCCACTAAATAGAAAAGACAAAATTGCGTAAATCTGTGAGGTGGCCAGAATTTCGGAAAAATTTAGCATTGGGATTAGAAGAAGAAGAAGAAGGCGAGAGTGAAGAAGAAAAAGAAGAAGAAGAGCGAAAAAGGCAAAGAAGATAGAAGAAGAAGAAGAAGAAGAAGGCAAGAAGAAGAAGAAGAAGAAGAAGAAGAAGAAGAAGAAGAAGAAGAAGAAGAAGAAGAAGAAGAAGAAGAAGAAGAGAGCGAAAAAGGCAAGAAAGAGAAAGAAGAAGAAGAGAAGAGCGAAAAAGAAGAAGAAGAAGAAAGAGAAGAAGAAGAAGAAGAAGAAGAAGAAGAAGAAGAAGAAGAAGAAGAAGAGAAAAGGCAAGCAGAAGAAGAAGAAAGAGAAGAAGAAGAAGAAGAAAAGAAAAAGAAAAAAAGAAAGAAAGAAGAAGAGTGAAAAAGAAAGAAGAAGAAGAAGAAGAAGAAGAAGAAGAGAAGAAGAAGAGTGAAAAAGGCAAGAAGAAGAAGAAGAAGAAAGAAGAAAGAAGAAGAAGAGAAGAAGAAGAAGAAGAGCGAAAAAGGCAAGAAGAAGAAGAAGAAGAAGAAGAAGAAGAAGAAGAAGAAGAAGAGTGAAAAAGGCAAGAAGAAGAAGAAGAAGAAGAAGAAGAAGAAGAAGAAGAAGAAGAAGAAGCAAGAAGAAGAAGAAGAAGAAGAAGAAGGGTGAAAAAGACAAGAAGAAGAAGAGAAGAAGAAGAAGAAAAAAACAAGAAGAAGAAGAAAAAGAAGAAGAAGAGAAGAAGAAGAAAAAAGGCAAGAAGAAGAAGAAGAAGAAGAGAAGAAGAAGGCAAGAAGAAGAAGAAGAAGAAGAAGAAGAAGAAGAAGAAGAAGAAGAAGAAGAAGAAGAAGAAGAAAAAAGGCAAGAAGAAGTAAGAAGAAGTGCAGAAGAAGAGAAGAAGAAGAAGAAGAAGAAGAAGAAGAAGAAGAGAAGAAGAAGAAGAAGAATACAAATTTAAATTTTTTGTATTTTTTACATTCATCACTTACGGTTAAAATTAGGGTTAAGGTTAGGATTACCTTTAAATTTAGCATTAGGATTAGATGAAGAAGGAGAAGAAAAAAGAAGAACAAAAATCCGAAAAAATGTGAAAATTCCTCGATTTTTCGTATTTTGTTCATTCATTATTTACAGTTATATTGATGAAAAAATGAGAAAGATCTATTATGTTGATAGATTTGCATTTCCACAGATTAAGAGTTAATCTCTTGTTATTTATCACAGATTAATTCATCAAGGGAAACACAGGGATTAGTTGGGATTAAATAACAGATTAAGAGTTAATATCTTGTCATTTATCACAGATTAGTTAATCAGGGGAAACACAATAATTAGTTGGGATTAAATAAGAGATTAAGAGTTAATCCCTTGTCCTTTGTCACAGGTTAGTTAATCAGGGGAAACACAGGAATTAGTTGGGATTAAATAACAGATTAAGAGTTAGTCCTTGTCATTTGGTCACAGATTAGTTAATCAGGGAAACACAGGAATTAGTTGGGATTAAATAAGAGATTAAGAGTTAATCCCTTGTCATTTGTCACAGGTTAGTTAATCAGGGGAAACACAGGAATTAGTTGGGATTAAATAACAGATTAAGAGTTAGTCCCTTGTCATTTATCACAGATTAGTTAATCAGGGGAAACACAGGAATTAGTTGGGATTAAATAAGAGATTAAGAGTTAATCCCTTGTCATTTGTCACAGGTTAGTTAATCAGGGGAAACACAGGATTAGTTGGGATTAAATAACAGATTAAGAGTTAATCCCTTGTCATTTATCACAGGTTAGTTAATCAGGGAAACACAATAATTAGTTGGGATTAAATAACAGATTAAGAGTTAATCCTTGTCATTTGTCACAGGTTAGTTAATCAGGGGAAACACAGGAATTAGTTGGGATTAAATAACAGATTAAGAGTTAATCCCTTGTCATTTATCACAGGTTAGTTAATCAGGGGAAACACAATAATTAGTTGGGATTAAATAACAGATTAAGAGTTAATCCTTGTCATTTGTCACAGGTTAGTTAATCAGGGGAAACAGGAATTAGTTGGGATTAAATAACAGATTAAGAGTTAATCCCTTGTCATTTATCACAGGTTAGTTAATCAGGGAAACACAATAATTAGTTGGGATTAAATAACAGATTAAGAGTTAATCCTTTGTCATTTGTCACAGGTTAGTTAATCAGGGGAAACACAGGAATTAGTTGGATTAAATACAGATTAAGAGTTAGTCCCTTGTCATTTATCACAGGTTAGTTAATCAGGGAAACACAATAATTAGTTGGGATTAAATAACAGATTAAGAGTTAATCCCTTGTCATTTGTCACAGGTTAGTTAATCAGGGAAAACACAGGAATTAGTTGGGATTAAATAACAGATTAAGAGTTAGTCCCTTTGTCATTTATCACAGATTAGTTAATCAGGGGAAACACAGGAATTAGTTGGGATTAAATAAGAGATTAAGAGTTAATTTGTCACAGGTTAGTTAATCAGGGGAAACACAGGAATTAGTTGGGATTAAATAACAGATTAAGAGTTAATCCCTTGTCATTTATCACAGGTTAGTTAATCAGGGGAAACACAATAATTAGTTGGGATTAAATAACAGATTAAGAGTTCCCTTGTCATTTGTCACAGGTTAGTTAATCAGGGGAAACACAGGAATTAGTTGGATTAAATAACAGATTAAAGAGTTAATCCCTTGTCATTTATCACAGGTTAGTTAATCAGGGGAAACACAATAATTAGTTGGGATTAAATAAGAGATTAAGAGTTAATCCTTGTCATTTGTCACAGGTTAGTTAATCAGGGGAAACACAGGAATTAGTTGGGATTAAATAACAGATTAAGAGTTAATCCCTTGTCATTTATCACAGATTAATTCATCAGGGGAAACACAGGGATTAGTTGGGATTAGTTAGATAAAAGATTTTAATGAAATTTTCAGTGTTAATTTATCAGTGAATGAATTTTATAATGCATCAGTTATTTCATTTCAATTTAAGCCTCATCTAAAAATAACACTTGAAGAAGGTCGGAGGGCACATCGACCGAAACGTTGTGTAGATAGTAATGATGATGAGGACAATAGTCCAAATAATACAAATAAACAAGCCTCATCTAAAACAATAACGAGAAATACTTGACGAAGGCCGGAGGGCACATCGGCTGAAACGTTGTACAGATAACAATGAAGATGAGGACAATAGTCAGAATAATACAAATAATACTTATTATCAAGCCACATCTAAAAAATAACACTTGAAAAAGGTCGGAGGGCACATCAGCCGAAACGTTGTACAGATAACAATGAAGATGAGGACAATAGTCAGAATAATACAAATAATACTTATTATCAAGCCACATCTAAAAAATAACACTTGAAAAAGGCCGGAGGGCACATCAGCCGAAACGTTGTACAGATAACAATGAAGATGAGGACAATAGTCAGAATAATACAAATAATACTTATTATCAAGCCACATCTAAAAAATAACACTTGAAAAAGGCCGGAGGGCACATCAGCCGAAACGTTGTACAGATAACAATGAAGATGAGGACAATAGTCAGAATAATACAAATAATACTTATTATCAAGCCACATCTAAAAAATAACACTTGAAAAAGGCGGAGGGCACATCAGCCGAAACGTTGTACAGATAACAATGAAGATGAGGACAATAGTCAGAATAATACAAATAATACTTATTATCAAGCCACATCTAAAAATAACACTTGAAAAAGGTCGGAGGGCACATCAGCCGAAACGTTGTACAGATAACAATGAAGATGAGGACAATAGTCAGAATAATACAAATAATACTTATTATCAAGCCACATCTAAAAATAACACTTGAAAAAGGCCGGAGGGCACATCAGCCGAAACGTTGTACAGATAACAATGAAGATGAGGACAATAGTCAGAATAATACAAATAATACTTATTATCAAGCCACATCTAAAAAATAACACTTGAAAAGGTCGGAGGGCACATCAGCCGAAACGTTGTACAGATAACAATGAAGATGAGGACAATAGTCAGAATAATACAAATAATACTTATTATCAAGCCACATCTAAAAAATAACACTTGAAAAAGGCCGGAGGGCACATCAGCCGAAACGTTGTACAGATAACAATGAAGATGAGGACAATAGTCAGAATAATACAAATAATACTTATTATCAAGCCACATCTAAAAAATAACACTTGAAAAAGGTCGGAGGGCACATCAGCCGAAACGTTGTACAGATAACAATGAAGATGAGGACAATAGTCAGAATAATACAAATAATACTTATTATCAAGCCACATCTAAAAAATAACACTTGAAAAGGTCGGAGGGCACATCAGCCGAAACGTTGTACAGATAACAATGAAGATGAGGACAATAGTCAGAATAATACAAATAATACTTATTATCAAGCCACATCTAAAAAATAACACTTGAAAAAGGCCGGAGGGCACATCAGCCGAAACGTTGTACAGATAACAATGAAGATGAGGACAATAGTCAGAATAATACAAATAATACTTATTATCAAGCCACATCTAAAAAATAACACTTGAAAAAGGCGGAGGGCACATCAGCCGAAACGTTGTACAGATAACAATGAAGATGAGGACAATAGTCAGAATAATACAAATAATACTTATTATCAAGCCACATCTAAAAAATAACACTTGAAAAAGGCCGGAGGGCACATCAGCCGAAACGTTGTACAGATAACAATGAAGATGAGGACAATAGTCAGAATAATACAAATAATACTTATTATCAAGCCACATCTAAAAAATAACACTTGAAAAAGGCCGGAGGGCACATCAGCCGAAACGTTGTACAGATAACAATGAGATGAGGACAATAGTCAGAATAATACAAATAATACTTATTATCAAGCCACATCTAAAAAATAACACTTGAAAAAGGCCGGAGGGCACATCAGCCGAAACGTTGTACAGATAACAATGAAGATGAGGACAATAGTCAGAATAATACAAATAATACTTATTATCAAGCCACATCTAAAAAATAACACTTGAAAAAGGCCGGAGGGCACATCAGCCGAAACGTTGTACAGATAACAATGAGATGAGGACAATAGTCAGAATAATACAAATAATACTTATTATCAAGCCACATCTAAAAAATAACACTTGAAAAAGGCCGGAGGGCACATCAGCCGAAACGTTGTACAGATAACAATGAGATGAGGACAATAGTCAGAATAATACAAATAATACTTATTATCAAGCCACATCTAAAAAATAACACTTGAAAAAGGCCGGAGGGCACATCAGCCGAAACGTTGTACAGATAACAATGAAGATGAGGACAATAGTCAGAATAATACAAATAATACTTATTATCAAGCCACATCTAAAAAATAACACTTGAAAAAGGCCGGAGGGCACATCAGCCGAAACGTTGTACAGATAACAATGAGATGAGGACAATAGTCAGAATAATACAAATAATACTTATTATCAAGCCACATCTAAAAAATAACACTTGAAAAAGGCCGGAGGGCACATCAGCCGAAACGTTGTACAGATAACAATGAGATGAGGACAATAGTCAGAATAATACAAATAATACTTATTATCAAGCCACATCTAAAAAATAACACTTGAAAAAGGCCGGAGGGCACATCAGCCGAAACGTTGTACAGATAACAATGAAGATGAGGACAATAGTCAGAATAATACAAATAATACTTATTATCAAGCCACATCTAAAAAATAACACTTGAAAAAGGCCGGAGGGCATCAGCCGAAACGTTGTACAGATAACAATGAAGATGAGGACAATAGTCAGAATAATACAAATAATACTTATTATCAAGCCACATCTAAAAAAAACACTTGAAAAAGGCCGGAGGGCACATCAGCCGAAACGTTGTACAGATAACAATGAAGATGAGGACAATAGTCAGAATAATACAAATAATACTTATTATCAAGCCACATCTAAAAAATAACACTTGAAAAAGGCCGGAGGGCACATCAGCCGAAACGTTGTACAGATAACAATGAAGATGAGGACAATAGTCAGAATAATACAAATAACTTATTATCAAGCCACATCTAAAAAATAACACTTGAAAAAGGTCGGAGGGCACATCAGCCGAAACGTTGTACAGATAACAATGAAGATGAGGACAATAGTCAGAATAATACAAATAATACTTATTATCAAGCCACATCTAAAAAATAACACTTGAAAAAGGTCGGAGGGCACATCAGCCGAAACGTTGTACAGATAACGATGAAGATGAGGACAATAGTCAGAATAATACAAATAATACTTATTATCAAGCCTTATCTAAAGAAATTCAGAGAAATACGATTTGTTTTATTTACATTTATCATTAATTTTCAGGCTTTTAATTTATAAGAGGCAAATATCAACCCAAGAGAGAAAAGAACATTTAAAAAATAAACTTACAGTTTTGAGCAGACGTTAAACAAAAGAAAAGTGTGAGTAAAATGAAGACTCGTATATTTTCCATCGTTGTATCTATCACCAAAGTTATATATCAATATATGTTATTTCTTAAGCTTAGCTTTGGTATGGAAATCTTGGATGATATATGTTAATAAATCAATTTGACAAAACGGTTTTATACACAGCATTAAAAGAATATCCGGGATCCGAATAATAACAATTGTTCTAGTAATTTTCTTCGAAAATTGGAAACCATTAGCAAGCAGGATAGGACCGATTTACCTCAATCGGTAGAGTGTCGGTCTAGTTCCTGTATTCGATTCCGACCCTCGCCCACTCGGCGTATGAGTGGCACAGGTACTTGTGTGGTAAAGCAAGGAGCTGATGGTAGGCGTGACGCTCCACCTCAGACGCACAGACTATCTCCTTGGTCTAGTGAAAAGGGTATAGACTCCCTTACTCTTTGACTGATACCGACTTTTGGCCACCCCTACGTCTTTTAGTTATATATATATATATATATATATATATATATATATATATATATATATACCGGTGGGTATAAGAACGATCGTTGGAAGCGCACAATATCCAGAGGTTAAGGTTGAGAAAAAAAAATACAAAGTGCTCAATACAATGTAGAGCATAAATTTATTTTAACAATGGAAAGGAGTAACCTACTCGAGTTTCATCGATTGATTCTTCAGGGTTACTTTAAATTAATCGAGTTTTCGATTAATCTTAGGTGTTATAAACATGCCCGTTGGAATGGGACTTAACTTTTTATTGACTGATTTTCTCGATTTGTTTAGCCTCACATTTGAATAGTTATACCCGCCTAATTAATCAATTATTAATTAATTAACTTTCAAAATTAGGTACGACTTCAATTAAGCACATATTCTCCCAAAAAATTTCGGCTAAAAAAAAAAGCCATATCAAAACACATCGTTTGTGTATTTACTTCTCGTGTAGAAGATGTCACAATAAGAGGAATAGAAACCTACTTCTAAACAAAACGAAAAATCTAAGAAAGTCCGGTTGGTGTAGGGGTTACGGTCCTCGCCTGTCAGATTGACAGTCAGGGTTCGAATCACGCACAAGGCGGTCTTCCTATCTATAGCTCTGCTGATGAGGCCTAATAGGCCGAAATGTACATACAGAGATTGATTTTTCTCGATTTGTTTAGCCTCACATTTGAATAGGTATGCCCTCCTAATTAATTAATTATTAATTAATTAACTTTCAGAGCGGTTATATGTTTGTATGTATGTGTATGTGTGTATATGTATATAATTGTTTATGTACGTTTGTATGTGTAATACACATATACACATTGTGTATATGTGTGTATGTATATATATATATATGTATATGTCACTTAGAAAGAAAAAAATAATAAAATAGATTAATTTTATTTCACTTTAATTATGTATATAATTGTTTATGTACGTTTGTATGTAATACACTATACACATTGTGTATATGTGTGTATGTATATATATATATATATGTATATGTCACTTAGAAAGAAAAATATAATAAAATAGATTAATTTATATTTCACTTTAAATTTAAATTTCCCTATATTCTAAAAATTAAAAAAAATCTACATTCTTTCTTAACTCTCTTGCTTTATATATAATAAAAAAATATACCACAAGGTTCCTAGTTCGATACCGGTCCTCGCCAACTCAGCGTATGAGTAGCACAGGGATCTGTGCGGTAAAGTAAGGAGCTGATGGTAGGTGTGGCGCTCCACCTCAGATGCTAAAACAATCTCCTTAGTCTAGCGCTATTGAAAAGGAGATAGACTCCCTCGCTGACTGGCTGATATCGACTTTAGGCCGCCCCGTCGACTTTATTTTTACTTACTATTACAAAATTTAAAAAATCCTTCCTAATTTCCGTTGCTGGCCTGCTGTAAACGGTTTATTTTCATATTGGTTGAATAGATGAATTCCGTAACATATATACCTATATATGTATCTATTAGTTAAATATTCTGCTTCTTCCTGGTAGGTTCTGACGGCAGAGAGGCTAAAGAATCGGACTGATGAAAAATCAGTTGGGTTTCGCTCCCGGGTAGAACTAGCTGCTAAGTCTATCTACACTGAGGAGACGAGATACAAAACGGTGTCTGTGGATGCTAAGCTCCGTCGGTAGAGTGTCCGGCTGGGAACATCAAGGTTTCAGGTTCGATACCGGCCCTCGCCAACTCAGTGTATGAGTAGCACAGGGATCTGTGTGGTAAAGTGAGGAGCTGATGGTAGGTGTGGCGCTCCACCTCACACGCTGAAAAAATCTCCTTGGTCTAGAGCTTGTGAAAGGGATAGTCTCCTTCACCGTCTGGCTTATACCGACATTGAGCCTCCTTGAAAACTTTACTTATATATATATATAAAGTAAAGTCGTCGGGGCGGCGTAATGTCGGTATTAGCTAGACAGCGAGGGAGTCCATCCCCTTTTCAATAGCGCTAGACCAAGGAGATTATTTTTGCATCTGAGGGGGAGCGCCACACCTACCATCAGTCCCTTACTTTACCGCACAGATCCCTGTGCTACTCATACGCTGAGTTGGCGGGGGCCGATATTGAACTAGGAACCTTGTGGTTTACTAGCCGAACACTCTACCGACTGAGATAAACCGGTCCCTAGACAATATATATATATATATTCTGAAATATTAAAATGTTTCCAATGTTGAATACACCATTGAAATGTATAGTTTTGTAAAATATATTAGTTTTTCGGTATCATCATCATCATCATCATCATCATCATCATGTAACGTCGACTGCACGGATTCCCATGACTTTCCTTCACCACCCTATGTTTCATCACACTGGCAAGTCCTTCACGGCATCTAGAATCCACAAGGAGCTGACTGGTGTTAATTTTTTTGCTGGTCGGCCAACAGTGTCCATGTCTAGGCGTCCATAGTAGAAAATCACATGAGTCCGTTTTTTGCTTCCCTTGTAATAACCAGCTTTTACTGTTCGGTTTCCTTTTCTGGTCTGTCTTATTTGGGTTTGGTTTGGTTTGGTTTGGTTTAGTTTGTTTTACGGCATATCAACCTCAGTGGGTCATTTAATGCCGATAAAGTTTTGAAATAAATCAATTCTTAATAGATAATACAATTTTTTTATAAATACATTTTTCTATTTAACCCATAGATGGGACCCTAACAGGTACTACCACTCCGGGCCAGAGTGGACCAGGGAGCAATGGTGATGAAGGGGTGCTCCACATTCCCCAAACATCCAAAACTGAAACCTCACCATCAGATAGAGTTTAACGTCATTCCCAGGACATGTATACCCGCAGCCACCGCCTTCTAGCACCCATATGATAAAAAGGGGTTGGGGCCTGCCATAAGGGCAATAGGGTTGGGAAAATCATATAGGTGCTAGGGCTTGACGTGACCAGCCGATTGATCGAGGGGGCCTCTCCGACCGCCCGTCTAGCCCAAGATAGGGCCAAGGTGGAGTATTGCATGTCATGAACTGCTCAACCACCTGGGCTCTATCCTTAAGCATCACGGGTCGCCACCCACGGCCAACAGGTGGCCCCATTGGGGGAGTCTTACCTCTCTGCAGAGATTCTAACGCCCCAGCCGACAGGGTGGTGTGTTATTTGGGGTAAGTGGCCACACAAGTGCTTTGTTGTGGGGTGCTGCTTCCAAGATTTGTTCAAGACAGCACACAGAATCCTTGTTTAGTTCTCATCAAGCTTTTTTTTCTCGAAATGTTTCGTAAGAGGCCAAATGATGCAGCCACATAGTAGATGAGATATTACTACCTAGGAATGTGAACTGGTCAACTAATTTGAAAGGCATACCATTAAGTGCAGAGATGTAGCACTGATACGGTCCTTGGAATAATTCACGCTTTATCTTATCCGGGTGATCGGATTTCCATATGATCGATAATCTATCTATAGCTGTCCATGCCTTTCCCATGCGTATATTTATGTCACTTTTTGTAGATGAGATATTACTACCTAGGAATGTGAACTGGTCAACTAATTTGAGAGGCGTACCATTAAGTGTGGAGATGACTTCATTTTATTTGAAATATATGAACCCCGTTTTATCTTACTTCACATAGAGGTCAATGCATCTTGAAAGACTTATCTAGGCGATATAGAAATTATTCGGCTTGTGCAGGTGCATTTGCAAGAAGCGCTAGATCACTAGCGTAGTCCGCATCTGTTATAATTTCTGTGGGATATCGCCAGCTTCCTGTCCTTTTTTTTTTCGCGTGAAGCTTTTTTTTTTTAAATTAGATCTAATTGTGTATATGTGTGTATATATATATATATATATATATATATATATTATATATATATATCACTTAGACAACGCCCCAGCCGACAATGTTCGTTGTAGGTATTCTAAAAAGGGTCGGTTTAGCTCAGTCGGTAGAGTGTTAGGCTAGGAACCACAAAGTTCATGGTTCGATATCGACCCTCGCTAACTCAGCGTATGAGTAGCACAGGGATCTGTGCGGTAAAGTAAGGAGCTGATGGTAGGTGTGGCGCCCCGCCTCTGACACTAAAATAATCTCCTTGGTCTAGAAAAGGGGATAGATTCCCACGCTGTCTGACTGATACCGACATTAGGCCGCCCCGATGGTGACTTTACTTTACTTTATATCTCTTTATAGGGCTCCAGCAAACAAAGTCAAAGACATCTGTGTCACCATCAGGTGAAAGAACCATTGCTTTCGTGTCTTTGTAGAGTATCATTTCAACAGTGACAGTTTGTTTTGTAGCATTTGCTCCATCTTTTCTCTGTGTATGGAGTCAAAAACCCTGGCGCAATCTATAAACAAAAGAGTTTCCTCGAAATTTTTTTTGCTCGAACCCCTTCTACGATTCGACGAATAGTCAGAAGCCGATAAGTTGCAGATCTATTTCAACGAAAACCCTTTTGGTTTTTCCTAAGAATTTTCTCTACTTCATGTCGGATTGAGAAAAGGGCATTAGAACCGTTAGCATCTATGGCAGTAAAAGTAATACCTCTGTAGTTCTAAGTGATTCCGAGGTCGCCATTCTTCGGGAATGGGGGATGCAGCCTTTCGTCCATTTTTCCATTGTATTTTTATACACCACATTGCATTAACCGAAGAATTATGTCGTCAATTTTCCTTGTATTTCGTAGAAGACTGTGGTTTTCTACTTTAGGTTGCTTTAGGACTTCGTCGAGTTCACTCTTCGCAAAATGTCCAAGCTTGATGTCTAGTTTGCTAGTAATTATTTTTTTATAGTATTATTATCTGTGATTATAGTACAGTTTCCAAATAGTCTCTTCAGATGTTCTTTTCACTTCAGTTGTCTATGTTCATGGCTGGCTGCTTTTAGCTATGATATCGAGGTGCTTTTCTTACCACTAATTTAATTCCATGCTAATTGTGATTGATTATCTACTACTGAATTTTTGATTTTATTAAAATATTTATAATATATATCATATATTATTATATATTAATAGTATTTTATAATAATTACTATATAATATTATATATATATATATATATATATATATATATATATATATATAATGTGTGTGTGTGTGTTGTGTGTGTGTGTGTGTGTGTGTGTGTGTGTGTAATATTATATTATATTTATACGCCAACCCAGCGTATGAGAAGCACAGGGATCTGAGCGGTAAAATGAGCAGCTGAAGGTAAGTGTGGCGCTCTGCCTCAGATGCCAAAATAGTCTCCTTGGTCTAGCGCTAATGAAAAGGGGATATAATCCCTCGCTATCTTGCTGATACTGACATTAGGCCGCTCTGACGACTTATATATATTATATTTAATATATATGTATATTAATTATATATGTATTATAAATATATATTATATAATATATATATTATATAATATATAATAATTATATATATTATAAATATATATATATTAATTATGTTAATCAATATATATCTATATATATATATATCATATTATATATATATATATATATATATATAATATAATATAATATATTATATATATGATATATATTTTATATTATATAATATTATTATATAATAATATTTTATAATAATTATTATATAATAATAAAAGCTTTCTTATATTTTTGCCCATTGTGTTCGTTGGAATTGTTTCATCACATTCAATACATTCCTATATTAAAATCCCATTTTCAATACGTTCTTATGGTAAAATCCCATTTTCAATACATTCCTATGGTAAAATTCCATTTTCAATACATTCTTATGGTAAAATCCCATTTTCAATACATTCCTATGGTAAAATCCCATTTTCAATACATTCTTATGGTAAAATCCTATTTTCAATACATTCTTATGGTAAAATCCCATTTTCAATACATTCTTATGGTAAAATCCCATTTTCAATACATTCCTATGGTAAAATCCCATTTTCAATACATTCTTATGGTAAAATCCCATTTTTAGTTTATTCCTATGATGAAATCTCATTTTCAATAAATTAATATTCCATTTTCAATTAATTGCTATGGTAAAATCCCATTTTTTATACATTTTGATGGTAATATTACTTTTTTAATCAATCCTTTGGTAAAATCACCTTTTCAATACATCCCTATGGTAAAATCCTCTTTTATATTACTTCATTTCTTTAAAAAATAAAATTATTGGTTGGCTAAGAGATTAGTTTACACTGCATTGCATAATCGAAGAAATAAGTCGTGTTTAAACGAAATACAATAGAGAAATGGACGAAAGACTGTATCCTCCCATTCTCCAAGAAAGGCGACCTTGGAATCACTAAGAACTACACAGCCACAACCCAAAACGGGTTTCGTTGAAATTGATCAATAACCTATCAGATTCTGACTATTCGTGGAATCGTCGAAGAAATTCGAGCTAAAAATCTCGAGGCATCACTTTATTTTTACATTAACACCATGCATATCTATAATATGCTTAGTTGACGGACTTCGAACGTTATTACATCTCATAAAAGAAAAAAAAGGGCAAGAAGTCAGCGATGTCCCACGGAGACAAACACATTGCGCAGATGATCTCGCGCTTCACGGAAATACATTTACAAAAGCCAAATCCCTTTTTCTCTGTTATCAGTTTGTGTTTATTGTTACATTTATGGCATTATAGGAATTGGATTTTTGAAAAATAAACAAAAACACTTGGCACCAAGTGTCCTAAAAAAGGGAACGGATTCTGAAAAATATATTTTTTTTTTTGATTAGATCTTATTATAATGGAGATTGTGTGTTTTTCTGTCTGTAACCGAAACTATATTACTACTCAAGTCACAATTTCCTTAGTTATTTACGTCACATTCTCCGTGATTCTATTTCTATTTAAACCTCAATTAATAATAAAACTGTTTGACATTATTAATACTGTTGGCCTTACCTAAATACTAATAACATGCAATTGTATTTATATATACAACAAAATACCAGTTTTCAATGTAAACGTAAAGCTAATTTGCATATTGATATTAAAAAAACTGATTTTAATAAAAATGTGCTTGGTATTATTGATTTCTAATTGTTTGGTTTTATCTTAATGAATATGATTAAAAATCTCTTCAATAAATCCTAAAAGAAATTCATTAACAATAGGAAATAACTGTAATTTTATTCTTTACTTCCTATTTTAACTAAATAGTTAAATTAGGAAAATTTAGCATTGAAAAACGGAAGTGATGAAAGAGTAAGTTTCAGTTGTTCTATTTTCCGATTATACCCCCTCCGTTTCAAATCTTTTTATCTGAATTCTTAATTAGTTTCATTAGCCTTTCTGATTTAATATAATATTTTATTACATTTAAACTTAAATACTTGCACCCGGAGGGTGCATATATTTGCTAGTATATTTAAAGAATTGGTCGGAGTAGAAATCCTGACACACAACAATTTCACAAGAATTTACAAAGACAAATATGCAAGTCTCTTTAATAGGAAGATTGGTACAGACAGTCAATATAACCACACACACACACACACACACACACACATATATATATATATATATATATATATATGGGTTAGAAAGGACTCCTTAGCCTTAGTCGATAACCCATCTAAGTCAAGGAAAAGTACGACACAAAACTTCCGCTGCCTTTCAAATCAGGAACTGGAGTCCCCAAGGTGGTGTGATGCTAGAATCCAGTGCAACTTCTGCGACACTACCATTGCCAAACTGCATTGGTTCCTTACTTTTCAGTGTGGCAGTGGCAGTGTGGAGAGGGGGGTGTGCTGCTTGGGCCACAGCTAATCCTCAATATGAACCCGCCCAGCCTATGTAGTTAAAAAAAAATTGGACACTACTCCATTGTCTCTCCTAGACGGAAGGATTATAACAACAACACAAATTACATACACTTTAAAATGCACCTGTGGTCACTTTGATGAGGATGTGAATAATTTTCCAAGAATACAATTATATTTTCCAAGTTTCATTATGACAAAAACACTTGATTTTAAAACATGTCATTGGTTGATTGAATATTGTTGTTTCATAAAAGTCCATCCTAAGTTGTATACACTTATGAAAGAAAGATATATTTTGTGTGAAACTATTAAGTAACCTGGTTAGATTTTGTAGACAAAACATGACAGTGGTGGTGGTAAATCCTGTTTGTGTAATAAGTGTTTTTGACTGTAAACATCTGCATGGTGTCAAGCCCAAGTTCCGGATGATCGAGATAGAAAAACAATAGAATTCATTTATATGTTTTGGTATGATAAATGCACCACTTACAGAAAACATAATCATCAGGAAACTTCAGTGACTTTCCTAGATCTCTCTCTCTCTCTGTCTCTCTCTTTCTATCTGCCTGTCTCTCTGTCTCTCTCTGTCTCTCTCTCTCTCTCTCTATATATATATATATATATATATATATATATATAATATATCTTATTATAATGGAGATTGTGTGTTTGTCTGTCTGTAACCGAAAC
>CM042158.1:94467654-94502654 GCA_023376005.1 Doryteuthis pealeii | reverse complement strand
CGATAAGATATTACATACCGTCGGATTCACTTCCATCTCTCTTCACACACACACACACAGACACACACACACACACATATTTATATATATATATATATATATATATATTTTTACTCATCTTTATTGTTATCTACACTATTTCTCTGAATTTTTTAGACGAGGCTTGATAATTAGTATTATTTGTATTATTCAGACTATTGCCCTCATCTTTATTGTAATCTGACTATATTTCACAACGTATTTTCCGACATTTTTTATATATCTAAAAATTATTACTAATGATTGTTCCTTTTCGTTTACGGAAGATCTACACAATATATATATATATATATATATATATATATATATATATATATATATATATATATATATATACTAAAGCTGAGTTAATCAACTTTGGCTTTCTAAAGGCTTTTTTACTGTTTAGTTTAATGACACAAAAATTATACTAAATTATTCCTTACATTTATGATTGAATTATGTTTGAAAAAGTTCTGTTTTAATTGGTTCTAATTAGTCATAATCTGCAATCTAGTAATTAAGTAAAAAAAAAACCGACTGATCTCTTACTTTACTCACTGCTTATCAGGAGGAGTTGCAATGCACCATGGGCCATTACCCATAGTGCCTTTCAATATCAATAAAAATGTCTTCTCTGCCCCCCTTCCAACTTTTCAACATTTCTCACTCCGACCGGACTCCACGACACACCGCCCCGACCACATTCCTTTCTTCTTCGCTACATTTTCTCCCTGCAAGCCATGCACCGGAACCGTTTTGAGTCAGGTAGGTTTGCCTCGTCATTACACCTAGGCCATTACTTAGAGCTTTATGTGGGCACTTGTCTCAGAAACACCTTGCATCGTTTTCCTATTACCTGTAAGAATTTTTGTCTCCTCTCACTCATGTTGAAATGGCATTATTCTAAGTAATACTTGCCACTGTCACTTCTTGGACCTTTGAGTTTCTATCATAACTCCCTGTCCATTGCTTATCACATCCCCCTTCCTCTCTTGCTCGTCTGCAACCTCCTCCTATCCCCTGGGTCTCCAGGCCTTGTGCTGCTACTACCATTACTGATGTTATTGTCACTGCTACGCTATCTGCCCATTTACCTTGTGTCCCTTATCAGTTCCCTGTAATTCTTATAATTACCTTGCCTTTTGTAACCTTGATTTGCCTTGTCTGTTACATGTTTCTTTTCTTATTTCAGCTTCTTACCTTTTCCTACTGAATAAACACATCTTTACTATACCCACGGTTATTTGTGTTTCATTGTGGGAGAGGTTAAACTGCACGCGATTAGATTGTGTCTCGACCACCTGGCAATAGGCTCAGACATAAAGCCAGAGGCGTGATAGAAACAACTTTATTTTTTAAAACGAGTTTCCTTGCCTGTTGATTTCAAATGAAATGTATTCTTTAAATTCCTTCTTTTTTACCATATTAAAATGTAACAATAAAATGCTAAAAATTAGATACTTCCAATTGTTCGTATTGAAATTCATTTTTTATTTTATTTTTTCTCTTCTTTTTAAAAACTCTTTTGTACATACGAAAAATTAAATACTGATTAAAAATAGTTATATTTTATTCTAAAATGAAATAAAAAACAAAGTTGAGTTATTATTAAAAGTTAAATTAAATGTTTTCGTTTATCATTGTTATAAAAAAAAGTATTCAATCAGTAGCATCAAATACAAATTAGATATTCAGAAAGATTATTTTCTTTTCTTTTTAAGATTAGACCGGTGATACGCGAGAAATTCCGAGCTGAAACGATTAGGGTACACATTTCTCAACTTCAAATTACCAGCAGCGGTGTCATTTTAAATCATTGCTGATATAGGCAGCAGTCAGCGAATTATTTTTATATTAGCAGCAGCAGCAGCAGACATATAAAACAGCCCACCCCCATACACAGACAGAGAGTTTGGAAGGCATAAGACAGAACTAAATGGACAGACACTAGCAGCGACTTCAGTTCCAGAGATCTTCTGTAGAAGAGATTTTTATCTCGAAATATTAAGAATAAATCACAGGTTAACAATCAACACCTTAGTTACCTTATTTTTCTTTACACTTGCATTGTGATAGCCTTCAAAACCAACCAACAAACCAATATAAAGACAATGCTTCAAGCAAATTATAAAACCCTTATATATATATAATATATATATATATATTATATATGTGTGTGTGTGTGTGTGTGTGTGTGTGTGTGTGTGTGTTTCTGTATATATATGTATATATATATAAATGTATTTTGGCAGCATTTTTTCTTTTAAACATGTTGTGTTAAACTGTACAGACAATTCTTGTCGGACGAGTTTTAGTTTAGTTTAGTTTTTACTCGTTCTCCTTAAAAACGAGACACGGAACATACTATCAGTTTTCTACCTGATGATGGCAAACTGTATTGCCGAAAGCGCTCGCAATGAAACCTTTGGTGGACTGTTACACCAGTTACACCCTGACACCAAAAAGATGTCCCGAAAATTAAAAAGGATCGAACAAAAACTCGTTTAACACAACACACACACACACACACACACACACACATATATATATATATATATATATATAATAGAGTAAACTACAGACACGTGTTTCGAGGTATCACCTCTCATCAGTGCAGTTATACCGTTTTAGCAGCTACCTCTGACCGGATTCAAGACCCAAACGAACTTACGCTCGCCAATCCTCTTACCCATACGGCCACAGTCAGCTGCCAAGTATAGCAGGTTATTTAATCGCTACATTTCTAAGCGGAAATGAACTCACCTAGAGGTCTCAAACTTTATATAAACAAAGTGAGTCTTAGCTGAACGCCGAATACGGTGAATTTTGCAATTAAATCCCTTCTAAATAAAGGGTTCAACCGAAATTGGGGGAAAATTTTATATATGGGTAGTTGAATGAAAAAAAAATGAGTAAAATAAAATTAAAGAATGAAATAGGAAGAGAAGGTGAATAGATAAAGGAAATAAATGAAATCAAAGGGAAATAAAAGTTGTCTTTAGTTGGAATCTGGAACAGATTGATTTAACAGTGACTCCTAATAAATATAAGTTATGTTGCTTTCTTCTAGCCACAGCCTCGTGGTCTCCATTGCAATTCTCCAGTTCATGCCTGATTGTTTTTACAGTGTTCTGGGAGCAACCACAATCTCTTTATTTTGATGGCCGGTGCAGATCATCATGATACAAGTTGTTCTCTCCCATGATTCAGGTGGGTTCCACTCATCCATTTTATCTGTCATTACATATATGGAGCAAGAAAGGCTCAAGGTTTTAAATGATGCGTAGTGTGCGTCAATACCTCCAACACACGGAGAAAAATAACAAAATATAAATATGTCAAATGTATCCCAAACACCCTGTATATATAGACTGATAGTATCCAGTACTTTTTCATTTTCGGTAAAACAAAATCTTGATATTGTCCATATACATAAGGTGATTTATTTTTTCATGGGATTTTGTAATTTCTTAAGAATATAATTGAGTGGTACCATTGTTATACAAATAGAAATTGCAAGAGTAGTCTCCCTGGAAATTGCCCAATTTGATTTTGCCCCCCCCCCGTAGTGTTTGCTGTTAATATATATATATATATATATAATATAAAACAGAGATTTTGGTATGTACGTGTCGACGTATAACTCCAAAACGGGAGGTCACTCTGATTTAAAATCTTGCATACACATTGATATCGTTCTAACTAAGAAACACTCCAAATTTGGTTATTGATTTTTACTGATTAAGGGATATAATTAATTAATCAAACAAAAATCAAACGATTTTTCGAAAGCCATAGCATAGCTGCTGCTGCTGCTAATGCTTGGTCTATCAGCAGATGCTCGCCTGACTGTTTATCAGCAGAAAGAAAGAAAGAAAGAAACAACGAAAATGTTAGCGACTCGCCTGGCTGTTTTAGCAGCAGAAAGAAAGAAAGAAAGAAACAATGAAAATGTTAGCGACAAACTAAATTTTAACGTAAAATAAATTCGTTTTTTTTATAATCTTTCTAAATATTTATTTATATTTATCGTATGTTTTTGAAACTAACTTTTATTGTACAATGTACACTCACTTAATTTAAATTGTCGTCATGCACAAAAAATTGTAGAAAAATGAAAATTGTTTCAAAACACAAGTTTACGGTTACATTTTTTTTAAATAAGATTTTAAATGTCAATAAAAATCAGTCACCAGTATAGGGTTGTATAAATGTAAATAAAAAAAAATGATAAAACGAGTTGTTTTGTAATTAATACTAATGGTTTTTAAAAAAAAGTCTTAATAGTTTAGAGAACTAATGAAAACGTTTTAAAATGTAAGCAAAAATAGATATTGCATTCTCTTTATCGTTAAGAACTAGATTTGAATTGTCATGTAGAAAAAATTCAAAGAAATAAATTACAATCTATTTCTAACTTATCAAGCAATTAAAAACTGAATTTAAAATTGTCCCCAAATACTATTATTATTTTCAAACTGGAGTTTCAGTGAAACTTTTCGTGAAAAGAAGAGAAAATAATCTTGCTCAATTTATAATTTGTACGAGTCTTTATCAATTGAATTATTTTTTATAGCGAGTTAGAAAAAAATTATTTTGCTTCGGACAGCAAAAGTATGTTTTAAGGAAAAATCAAATCTTATTCATATCGCAATCTTTTTATTCCTGTCTTTAAAATATTAATTTAGTTAGAAATGAAATGAAATAATCTATCTTCCAAATATTTATTTGGTAAGAAAGAGCGAAGTAAAAAAACAATAATAAGCGCTTATTATTTATTAAATAAATAATAAGCGCTTATTATTGTTTAATAAATTTTATTTCGTTTATTTAATAAATATAATATAACTCAACTTTGTATATATACGAAAAAATTAAAAACAAAAGAATTTTAGAAAGAAAAGCCTTTTACAAAAATAGGAAGTTAAATTATAACTACTTATTTCGTAACTAAGTAAACATAGTTGTATTCGTATTGTAATAAAAACAAAACAAAAATTATAATAAAAATACGATGTAGTTAACATTTCGTATATAAACAAAACAGTGTATGATATGTTCTTACCTTAAACATAAAATAAAAATGATTCTAATGTACGTAACTTGAATGAGAAAATGTGTTCTTTAATTTATCATAATTCTAATGATAAATAAATAGGCAGATTTTTTTTTAAATTAAGGGCGGACCTGAACTTTTGGAACACCCCTCTAAAATTTTTGTTTTTAATTTTTTTTTTTCTTCTTTCAATCGATTATTATCGATTGCACACCAATCTATCAGACTGTAAAAAAAAAAATTAAAAAAAGTTATTTATTTTTCGAGTTTTCAGGGGTGCTCATTTCCCCGTATAAGTTTATCGTAAATTGAACCCCCTTATCGGAACCGCTAAAAAGAAAATTTTATTTATTTATTTATTTTTCCTTCAATGGATTATTGTCGATTACACACCAATCAATCAGATTTTTAAAAAATTCTTGAAAGTTCTTTATTTTTTGAGTTTTCAGGGGTGCTCATTTCCCCGTATAAGTTTATAGTAAATCGAACCCCCATATCGGAACTGCTCGAAAGGAAACTGGCGCAAATGTGTCAAAGTTAGGGTGGCCCAGAAAAAACAGAACCCAAATTATTTATTTATTTTCCCATTAAACTTACTTTAAACATCAACCCCAACACCAACCCCTAACCCCAAATCCTAACCCCCTACTTGAATTTAACAGTTTTATTACAAAATTTGTGGGTTCTGTTTTTTCTGTGTCACCTTAATTTTGACACTTTAGTGCAAATTCAGCCCAACTGTTAAGATAGAGCGGTTTCGATATGGGGGTTCGATTTACTATAAACTTATACGGGGAAATGAGCACCCCTGAAAACTCGAAAAATAAATAACTTTTTAGAATTTTTTTACAATCTGATATATTGGTGTGTAAACGATAATAATCCATTGAAGAAAAAGAAAAGAAATTACAAAGAAAATTTTTTTTTCAGCGGTTCCGATATGGGGGATCGGTTTACGATAAACTTATACGGGGAAATGAGCACCCCTGAAAACTCGAAAAATAAATAACTTTTTTAAATTTTTTTTTTTTTTTACAATCGGATAGATTGGTTTGGAATCGATAATAATCCGTTGAAAAAAAAAATTAAAAACGAAAATTTTAGAGGGCGTGGGGTTCCAAAAGTTCAGGTCCGCCAAATTAAGTCACCACTTTTTTCTCTCTCTTTCTTTTTTTTAGTCCGGTCATGGACCGGGTACTTTAGCTAGTATATATATAAATTCTGATTTTTTTTCTGTTTTTCTTGTCCTTGTTCTTTTTCCAATGCTTCAAAAAAACAAACAACGTCAACAAGAACATAAAATACATAATTATATATATATACTAGCTAAAGTACCCGGTCCATGACCGGACTATAAAAAAAGAAAGAGAGAGAAAAAAGTGGTGACTTAATTTGGCGGACCTGAACTTTTGGAATCCCACGCCCTCTAAAATTTTCGTTTTTAATTTTTTTTTTCAACGGATTATTATCGATTGCAAACCAATCTATCCGATTGTAAAAAAAAAAAAATTAAAAAAAGTTATTTATTTTTCGAGTTTTCAGGGGTGCTCATTTCCCCGTATAAGTTTATCGTAAACCGATCCCCCATATCGGAACCGCTGAAAAAAAAATTTTCTTTGTAATTTCTTTTCTTTTTCTTCAATGGATTATTATCGTTTACACACCAATATATCAGATTGTAAAAAAATTCTAAAAAGTTATTTATTTTTCGAGTTTTCAGGGGTGCTCATTTCCCCGTATAAGTTTATAGTAAATCGAACCCCCATATCGAAACCGCTCTATCTTAACAGTTGGGCTGAATTTGCACTAAAGTGTCAAAATTAAGGTGACACAGAAAAAACAGAACCCACAAATTTTGTAATAAAACTGTTAAATTCAAGTAGGGGGGTTAGGATTTGGGGTTAGGGGTTGGTGTTGGGGTTGATGTTTAAAGTAAGTTTAATGGGAAAATAAATAAATAATTTGGGTTCTGTTTTTTCTGGGCCACCCTAACTTTGACACATTTGCGCCAGTTTCCTTTCGAGCAGTTCCGATATGGGGGTTCGATTTACTATAAACTTATACGGGGAAATGAGCACCCCTGAAAACTCAAAAAATAAAGAACTTTCAAGAATTTTTTAAAAATCTGATTGATTGGTGTGTAATCGACAATAATCCATTGAAGGAAAAATAAATAAATAAATAAAATTTTCTTTTTAGCGGTTCCGATAAGGGGGTTCAATTTACGATAAACTTATACGGGGAAATGAGCACCCCTGAAAACTCGAAAAATAAATAACTTTTTTAAATTTTTTTTTTTTACAGTCTGATAGATTGGTGTGCAATCGATAATAATCGATTGAAAGAAGAAAAAAAAAATTAAAAAATAAAAATTTTAGAGGGGTGTTCCAAAAGTTCAGGTCCGCCCTTAATTTAAAAAAAAATCTGCCTATTTATTTATCATTAGAATTATGATAAATTAAAGAACACATTTTCTCATTCAAGTTACGTACATTAGAATCATTTTTATTTTATGTTTAAGGTAAGAACATATCATACACTGTTTTGTTTATATACGAAATGTTAACTACATCGTATTTTTATTATAATTTTTGTTTTGTTTTTATTACAATACGAATACAACTATGTTTACTTAGTTACGAAATAAGTAGTTATAATTTAACTTCCTATTTTTGTAAAAGGCTTTTCTTTCTAAAATTCTTTTGTTTTTAATTTTTTCGTATATATACAAAGTTGAGTTATATTATATTTATTAAATAAACGAAATAAAATTTATTAAACAATAATAAGCGCTTATTATTTATTTAATAAATAATAAGCGCTTATTATTGTTTTTTTACTTCGCTCTTTCTTACCAAATAAATATTTGGAAGATAGATTATTTCATTTCATTTCTAACTAAATTAATATTTTAAAGACAGGAATAAAAAGATTGCGATATGAATAAGATTTGATTTTTCCTTAAAACATACTTTTGCTGTCCGAAGCAAAATAATTTTTTTCTAACTCGCTATAAAAAATAATTCAATTGATAAAGACTCGTACAAATTATAAATTGAGCAAGATTATTTTCTCTTCTTTTCACGAAAAGTTTCACTGAAACTCCAGTTTGAAAATAATAATAGTATTTGGGGACAATTTTAAATTCAGTTTTTAATTGCTTGATAAGTTAGAAATAGATTGTAATTTATTTCTTTGAATTTTTTCTACATGACAATTCAAATCTAGTTCTTAACGATAAAGAGAATGCAATATCTATTTTTGCTTACATTTTAAAACGTTTTCATTAGTTCTCTAAACTATTAAGACTTTTTTTAAAACCATTAGTATTAATTACAAAACAACTCGTTTTATCATTTTTTTATTTACATTTATACAACCCTATACTGGTGACTGATTTTTATTGACATTTAAAATCTTATTTAAAAAAAATGTAACCGTAAACTTGTGTTTTGAAACAATTTTCATTTTTCTACAATTTTTTGTGCATGACAACAATTTAAATTAAGTGAGTGTACATTGTACAATAAAAGTTAGTTTCAAAAACATACGATAAATATAAATAAATATTTAGAAAGATTATAAAAAAAACGAATTTATTTTACGTTAAAATTTAGTTTGTCGCTAACATTTTCATTGTTTCTTTCTTTCTTTCTTTCTGCTGCTAAAACAGCCAGGCGAGTCGCTAACATTTTCGTTGTTTCTTTCTTTCTTTCTTTCTGCTGATAAACAGTCAGGCGAGCATCTGCTGATAGACCAAGCATTAGCAGCAGCAGCAGCTATGCTATGGCTTTCGAAAAATCGTTTGATTTTTGTTTGATTAATTAATTATATCCCTTAATCAGTAAAAATCAATAACCAAATTTGGAGTGTTTCTTAGTTAGAACGATATCAATGTGTATGCAAGATTTTAAATCAGAGTGACCTCCCGTTTTGGAGTTATACGTCGACACGTACATACCAAAATCTCTGTTTTATATATTAGATATATATATATATATATATATATATATATATATATATATATATATATATATATATATATATACGATGGTCATTTAAAGAGGAAATTGCAATCCAAAAAGGAGCAAACTGGCAGTTAAACTAGGACTTATTATGTTATCTGAAGTCTCGATAAACTGCTCTTTTTTCCTTTACTGTCAATCTTTACATGACAGTGATACTGGACAGAAAATATGAAAATCATCTTATCTGCCTCTTGATATAAATCCAAATTCACTGGTCTATTCAGTTAAACCTGATCTTTATTATATTAAACCTATCTTCATTATACAGTATCATTATGATTGTACCAACTGTATATATAAATATGATGAATTTTAATTTATTTTTCTTGATATGAAAACATTTGACAAGAGACTGATATTAGAACAAAAATAAACAAATGAAATTTCTTACGTTTTTAGCAATTTTCACTTCTGTACCCTTTTTCACATTTTAGATTATGGCAACTGCCTTTTGTTTTATTGCACGTGGAATTGTCTGTACAGTTATATTTATTTTGACATTTAAAGTCAAATGTGTCAGTTGGGCATTCTGAAAAGAAGGAAAATAACAAATTTGAATACTATTGTCCACAAAAATGTTACATCCCTTATTAAGAAAAGTCGTATTTTAGTATATATATATATATATATCGATTTGTATTATTTATATTTATTCGGACTATTGTCCTCCTCTTCATTGTTATCTGTACAACGTTTTGGCCGATGTGCCCTCCAACCTTCTTCAGGCATTTCTTGTCGGACTCGGGAACCTTCTCGGACTCGGGAACTATCTTTTCAAACTCGGGAACATTCTTGTCGTAATCGGGAACCATCACGGAACTTTGAACCTAACCCTTTATTCAGTCCACGTGGGTATCCTGTTCTCATGCCGCTAACCATAGCTGGGGTACAGGTGTTAAGCTGTGTTAATTATTATCCTATGTTACTGCTGCCCTGGTCTTTCTTTTCGATATTTTTCGGGGTGTAAACAAGCACACAAGTCTTAATACTATATGCTCTTCTTATTTGGTGTAATGGTTAGCAAGCTAGAATCGCAAACCATTGTTAGTGAGTTCGATTCTCACTGGGTGCCCCATAATCTGGCCTTGTGCTACATCTAAGCTAAGCTTAGTAAATAACTATATGCTCTCAGCAGGGACTGAACCTATGTGCAAAAATAAAGAGGGGGGGGGACATGCTCGACCTTGGCATTTAGACTTGATCTGTTGCCATAGTGATAAGGATTCTGTTACAATATGTGAAGATCAAAACATGTCCGGTTTAAGTTGGCAATGGTTGAAGGATTGCCGGCTCAAAAGTTGTACTGTCCAGCACAAAGCAGGACATCTGACCACTTATATATATTTACGAACCACTCCGCAGAAACAGGATGCGACACAATGTTAATTTTTAAGCGGAGTTTTTTTAGGTTTGAATTCAGAGTTTTCCTTCTCCTAGACTGGTTACAAAGCCATGGTTAAAGAGTCCGCATGGTTAGCGGAATGAGAACAGGATATCCCCGTGGAATAAATAAAGGGTTAGGTTCAAAGTTCCGTGATGGCTCCCGAATACGACAAGAAAGTTCCCGAGTTCGAAAAGAAGGTTCCCGAGTCCGAGAAGGTTCCCGAGTCCGATAAGAAATACCTGAAGAAGGCCGGAGGGTATATCGGCCGAAACGTTGTACAAATAACAATGAAGATGGGGACAATAGTCCGAATAACGCTAATAATACTATTTTTTTCTGTTTTGTTTTTAAAAAGTTATGGACAGTTTTACTCAAGATAATCAAAAAAGATGTTTAATTTGAAAACAATTAGAAAAGGGAATTGTCCAATTTTATTGAAATTTTCAGCCTTGTAGGGGTACCCAAAAATCCACCTGTTTTTCATTCAAAGACAAATTAAATTAATTAAATCGATTATTTAAGATCAAATTTTTCTCTTAGTCGAAAAGTAGTAACATAATGTGTATCAGTAAAAAAAAAAAAAATATATTATACATGTAATTTATTTTTAATATATTTAAAACTATTTTTTCGGTCAATTTTGATCAAGATGCCCGCCCAAGAGTTGCCATAAAATCCGTGCTTACAAAATAAATTTAACACTCGCGATTGAAAATTTTTTACCAAAAATCAGGGAATTATCCGATTTTAATGAAATTTTCAGTGTTGATTTAGCAATGAATGAATTTTATGATGAATCAGTTATTTTATTTCAAAACTTTCTGATTTAATTAAGTATTTCTGCTATGATGAATTAAAATTCATCTAAAATGGGAACAGCATGACGTTAAGATTAAAATATCATATCAATAGATTCTAAAAACATTTTTAAATAACTACTTTACTTTAGTATCAATCACCAATATTCTTTGGTCAAAAACTGTATTGGAAATTTAGCACTCCCCTATTAAATGTAACAATTTATTTATGATTAGTATATTAAATTTATTTATATTTATATTTTATAAGATAATAGCCAATTAGATAATTATCGAAATGAATGAAAACAAAATCTCCAAATATTATCTTTTTAGTTTTTATTTTCATTTTATTTTCCGATTTTCGGTACTTATTTACTACCAGAGCAGATTCCTTAATTTTTTTCTTCTATTCACACCCTCGGTCTTTTGTCTTTAATGTGCAATTTTGTGCAACGTATTTTTCCGAGATTTCTATATGATTAAAAATCATTACTAACGATTGTTCTTTTTCATTTACGGAAGATCTACAGCGTTACGGACTAACACAATATCTTCCCTTTTTTTTTCTTTAAGATAACCGTATTTTCACACAGGGAACAGCAACAAATGTTTAAGTTTGTGTGTCCTTGTTGTGTTGTATTTTTTCCTCTTGTATTTTTGGTTACGAAGTGTAACTTTCCTGTATGACATTTTACACGTATAGGCCTCCATAACTTTCTCCTGTTATAACTAGGGCAAAGCTTTTTTTCCCATATATTCTCCCTCTTACTCACTTTTTTGCACATACCTATTAAAAAAAATTATTGCTATTATTATTTTTGTATGTGTGTGTGTGTGTGTGTGTGTGTGTGTGTGTGTGTGTGTGTGTGTGTGTGTGTGTGTGTATTTACTCCCCAAGTTTCACTTCTCTGTTTTTATGGGATCAAATGAATCAAAATAAAGTTTTTAATAACACAGATCTAAATGACACTTTTTAAAACTTTTGTTTAGAAAAAAAAAAATTAATTTATTAATTTTATACAATATGTAGGAAAAGTATATATTATAATATATAATAAACACACACACACACACATACACACACACACACACACACACACACACACATATATATATATATATATATATATATAATATGCAATATCGATTAAATGGAAAATGAATGAGAAAAGTATAAAGGTGGTCAATGCTAAAATCGCAGAGTGAATTATAATCAAATATTATATATTATGGATTAATATCCCGTTACTAAATCAATAGACGAGATATATTATTACCCTCTTACGGTTAAGCATCTAAGTACGGATGCATGTAACGGACAAACCTTTTTAGCCAAATTTTTTCTATTAAAATGAATAAAAACTTTAAAAACTTTGATATTACAATTTACTATTAAGATGAATAAAAACTTGAAAAAATTTAATCTTAAAATTTCTTAGTGAAATTGACGTTAAAAAATGTATTCGGTTTTAGTATTAATTCTTAAAATCGAAAATGAAAATTTGAATATTTTTTCTAAGAGAAAAACTGATAAAATAATCATGTAAACTTACTTTTTTATTCTAATAGCGTAAAAAATTATTTTATTTACCTTTTTTGAACAAAGAAAAACAAACTTCGGTTGTTACTCGTCTCGTCTCTTTGTAAAACAGTCTCGTCTCGTCTCTTTGTATAACAAATATGTCGGTTTTGATCTTCCGTATATTCTAAGACCCATACATTACTTTTTTTCACCGTCTCCGCCTATTGATTACAGTCAGCATGAAACTTTAGTAACGGGATATTAAATCCATAATATATAATATTTGATTATATATATATATATATATATATATATATATATATATATATATTTAAGAAATGGATATAAAGTAACCTACTCGAGTTTCATCGTCTGAATCGTCAGGGTTACATCCGCTGAATTAATCGAGTTTTCGATTAATATCAGTTGATACCACGTATGTCTGTTGGAATGGGTCTTATCGTTACAGATAGACGCTTGTTTATACAAAATTTGAAAATCTCACCGGAAATTGTTTTTGTTTATTGAACAAGAAAATGTGAATTAATTTGTGGGAATTAATTTTTTCAATTGTCGTTTAATGAAGGGTAGATTACGGGGCGTGAGAATGGTTAAATAAGTAAAATAGATTAAAATTATTTATTGGTTGGTTTTGGTTATATATATATATATATATATATATATATATATATATATATATATATATATATATATATATATATAAATGTGAAATATATGTGAAATAAAAAGAATAAAACATTTTTTCTGAGAACGATACATTTTGCGGACCTTCTTCTTTTTTTATAAAATATTACATTTTCTCCCGTTGGAACAAGAACAACATTTATATATATATATATATATATATATATATATATATATATATAGAGAGAGAGAGAGAGAGAGAGAGAGAGAGAGAGAGAGAGAGAGACAGAGAGACAGAGACAGAGACAGACAGACAGAGAAGCAGACAGAGAGAGTGAGAGAGAAAGAGAGACAGAAATAGAAATAGAAAGAGACTGACAGAGAGAGAGAGAGAGAGAGAGAGAGAGAGAGAGAGAGAGAGAGAGAGATGATCTAATTGATAGATCGAAACACTGCTGCGTCGACCAATAAACTTACCCCTCAACTTATTTAAACCTGTGTTTTTTCAATTTTCTTAATACATTACATACCGTCGGATTCATACACATATATATATATATATATATATATATATATATATATATATTCTTAAAAAAATTGAAAAAACCAAGTTTAAAAACGAATAATGCTGCGGTGTTTCGGTCTCTTTCGATAGATCTCCATCAGGGCTTTCGCTAGTTTGAGGAATAATAAATTATATATATATATATATATATATATATATATATATATATATATATATATATATGTGTGTGTGTGTGTGTGTGTGTGTGTGTGTGTGTGTATGTATATATATATATATATATAGAGAGAGAGAGAGAGAGAAAGAGAGGAGAAAGAGAGAGAGAGAGAGATCTAGGAAAGTCACTGAAGTTTCCTGATGATTATGTTTTCTGTAAAGTGGTGCATTTATCATACCAAAACATACAAATGAATTCTATTGTTTTTCTATCTCGATCATCCGGAACTTGGGCTTGACACCATGCAGATGTTTACAGTCAAAAACACTTATTACACAAACAGGATTTACCACCACCACTGTCATGTTTTGTCTACAAAATCTAACGAGGTTACTTAATAGTTTCACACAAAATATATCTTTCTCTCATAAGTGTATACAGATTAGAATGGACTTTTATTATTAGTGGTACAAAATAATAAAAACACCCTCCGGGCGATGCAAAAATAGATTTTTGAAACATATTGCGTGATGGGTGGGAGTAAAAAATTCAATGTCAGTAAGTACCCTAAGTAAGTAAAATCATCAAATTCATTAAAGGATTAAAAAATAAAACAATTTGAAATGTAAACTTTAAATATGTATTAAAATAAAACAAACTATATATAGATATATAATACCAGTCATGTATTTATTAAAGCTTGTTTTAAAAAAAAACAATGAGGACTGTCTAATAATGCATGTTCAAATTGTGAGTGTATTTATTCTATGTTATGACGATTTTGGGTAATGTGACGTAAGCAGTGACGTAATCTTTGTTACAGATAAAACTGGAAGCGAATCTCCATTATTAATAGATAACTTATTATAACTTTTATATTATAAATTATTATAACTTATCATAACTTTTGTTAAACAACAATATTTAATCAACCAATGACATGTTTTAAAATCAAGTTTATTTGTCATAATGAAACTTGGAAAATATAATTGTATTCTTGGAAAATCATTCATATCCTCATCAAAGGGATCACAGGTGCATTTTAAAGTGTATGTAATTTTTGTATATATGTATATATGTGCGTGTATGGTTATATATACTGCCTGTATCAATCTTCCCATGAAAGAGTCTTGCATGTTTGTCTTTGTAAAATACTTGTGAAATTATCATGTCAGGATTTCTACTCCAACTAATTCACAACCAAAATTATTCACGTCCTCATCAAAGTGACCCGACATGGACATTTTTAAAGTGGGTATATGCGTGCATATACGAGGTATGTCAGATAAGTTCCAGGACTAGTGTCACAAAAAAAAAAAAAAATTCAAATCCGAACTACAAACTACAAGTTATCCCCTACAAAGTAATGCTCCTGGAGTTTAATGCACTTTCCCATCAATATAATTGTATTCTTGGAAAATTCCCATCCTCATCAAATTGACCAGATGTGCATTTTAAAGTGGGTGTAAGTTTTGTTGTTGTTGGGATCCTTCCGTCTACGAGAGACAATGGAGTAGTGTCCAATTTTGTTTTTAACTACATAGCCTGGGCGGGTTCATATGGAGGATAAGCTGTTGCTCAAGCAGCAAACCCCCCACACTGCCAATATATGGGTCCAGTGTGTGTGTGTGTGTGTGTGTGTGTGTGTGTGTGTGTGTCTCTCTCTCTCTGTCTGTGTGTGTGTGTGTCTGTGTGTGTGTGTCTGTCTGTCTGTCTGTCTGTCTGTCTATGTGTGTGTCTGTGTGTGTGTGTGTGTGTCTGTATGTGTGTGTGTGTGTATACCTATGATAATAATATTTTGTCGTTGGCATCCTTCCATCTACGAGAGACAATGGAGTAGTGTCCAATTTTGTTTTTTAACTACATAGCCTGGGCGGGTTCATATGGAGGATAAGCTGTTGCTCAAGCAGCAAACCCCCCACACTGCCAATATATGGGTCCAGTGTGTGTGTGTGTGTGTGTGTGTGTGTGTGTCTCTCTCTCTGTCTGTGTGTGTGTGTGTCTGTGTGTGTGTGTCTGTCTGTCTGTCTGTCTGTCTATGTGTGTGTCTGTGTGTGTGTGTGTGTGTCTGTATGTGTGTGTGTGTGTATACCTATGATAATAATATTTTGTCGTTGGCATCCTTCCATCTACGAGAGACAATGGAGTAGTGTCCAATTTTGTTTTTAACTACATAGCCTGGGCGGGTTCATATGGAGGATAAGCTGTTGCTCAAGCAGCAAACCCCCACACTGCCAATATATGGGTCCAGTGTGTGTGTGTCTGTCTGTCTGTGTGTGTGTCTGTGTGTGTGTGTGTCTGTATGTGTGTGTGTGTCTGTGTCTGTGTGTGTGTACCTATGATAATAATATTTTGTTGTTGGCATCCTTCCATCTACGAGAGACAATGGTGTAGTGTCCAAATTTATTTTTAATTACATAGGCTGGGCGGGTTCATATGGAGAATGAGCTGTAGCCCAAGCAGCAAATCCCCCCTCTCCACACTGCCGCTGTGATCCAAAGGAAAAGTAAGGAACCAATACAGTTTGGCAGCACTAGTGTCGCAGGAGTTGCTGGGTAGCACTGGATTTAAGCAGCACACAACCTTAGGGACTCCGGCTCCTGATTTGAAAGGCAGCGGAAGTTTTCTGTCGTACTTTTCCTTGACTTAGATGGGTTGCCGACTAAGGCTAAGGAGTCCTTTCTAACCCACACACACACACATATATATATATATATATATATATGTGTGTGTGTGTGTGTGTGTGTGTGTGTGTGTGTGTGGTTATATTGACTGTCTGTACCAATCTTCCTATTAAAGAGACTTGCACATTTGTCTTTGTAAATTCTTGTGAAATTATGTGTCAGGATTTTTACTCTAACCAATTCTTTAAACATATCTAACCCCCAAAAAATCTTTTCAAAAATCTGTTCCCTTTTTTAGAACACTTGGTGTCTATTTTTTGTCAAAAATAAACTTCCAGTAATAAATGCGGGAATAAACACAAGAAGACAATAGCGGAAAACACCTGAGAAGTACACACACGTATGCACACATACACACATACACACCCACATACACAAACAAACACACATACACGCACATATACACAAACACACATACACACAGACACGCATATCTTCTGATTTAAAAACAAAATAGATAAAAGAACAATAAAAAATGAAGAATTAACACCAAATCATATACCCGCCCCCTCCCCGATGATGACTGAAGAAACGGTCGAAAGCGCTCAGGCTGATAGTATGGGAAGAATCCTATTTCAACTGGACCCTAACATTAGAAAGATAGACAGAAGACTGGAAAAGATACAAATCAAGATCACGAAAAAGAAATTTTCCGTTTTGTTTAATAACATCTGCCTACAAAACACACACACACACACACACACACACACACACATATATATATATATATATATATGTGTGTGTGTGTGTGTGTGTGTGTGTGTGTATGTAATATTGGCATCCGTCCGTCTACTAAAGACGATGGCGTAGTGTCCACTTTTTTTATCTGCAACAGCGTGAGTAGCTGAACAGACCAATTTTTTGAATGGCAATCTCTGGTGCAGTGACTGCAAACAGTGATGCTTGCTGGAGTTGCTGTTGTCTCTCCTTCCTTTTGGCTCTCTTTTCTGCGGTGGCTTCTTTCCTCTCTTTTTCACTCCTTTTCGTTCCTTGTTTGACGAGGAGGCGCTAGGTCGCAATAATTGAAAGAACAGAAGATAAATGGATAAAGTATTTCAAAACCTATATGCCATTTGGATTTGATATGAAACTTAATTACTCTGCATACGTTGGGGTGACATACGATGGTGGAATTTAGGTCCGTTAAGTTTGATTTAACCAAAGATCCTTATCAACAACAAAAGAAAAGTTTTTTGGTGTCCAGTTTTGGTTTTATTTTGTTTCTTTTTATTTTGCTATTATTTTTCTCCCTTTCTCTCTTTCTTTTTTTTTTTTTTTTTTTTTCTTATTTTCTTTCCTTCTTCTTCTTTCTTTCTTTCTTTCTTTCTTTCTTTCCTTCTTTCTTTCTTTCTTTCTTTCTTAACTTCTTTTTTCTTGCTTTCTTTCTTTCCTTCTTTCTTTCTTTCTTTCTTTTCTTCTTTCTTTACTTCTTTCCTTCTTTTTTTCTTGCTTTCTTTCTGTTTCTATAATTTCTTTATTTCCGTTCTTCTGCTTAGTTTCTTTTTTTTTCTTTCTTTCTTTCTTTCTTTCTTTCTTTCATCTTTCTTTCTCTCTTTCTTTTCTTTCTCTTCTTCTTTCTTTCTTTCTTTCTTTACGTTTCTATAATTTCTTCATATTTTCCTTCTTATCTATTTTATCAGCAATTTTCTTTCATTTTACATTGCGTTCTTTTTCTTTTGCGATTATATTTCTTTCTTTCTTTCTTTCTTTCTTTCTTTCTTTCTTTCATTCATTCATTCATTCTATTTCTATAATTTCATTTTTTCTTCTTTCTGTTTCAATCATTTCTTCATTTTCTTTATAAAACGTGTTTGTCGCAAATACCTATATAAAAAAAAATTAACAAGTAGTCATCCAGTGAAACGCACGACTCCCAAACTGTTATTTCCAATGCATTTTTATAGTAAAAATGATTTCCAATGCCTTTTTATAGTAAAAATGATTTCCAATGCATTTTTATAGTAAAAATGATTTCCAATGCATTTTTATAGTAAAAATGATTTCCAATGCCTTTTTATAGTAAAAATGATTTCCAATGCATTTTTATAGTAAAAATGATTTCCAATGCATTTTTATAGTAAAAATCATTTCCAATGCATTTTTATAGTAAAAATAATTTCCAATGCATTTTTATAGTAAAAATAATTTCCAATGCATTTTTATAGTAAAAATAATTTCCAATGCATTTTCATAGAAAAAATCATTTCCAATGCATTTTTATAGTAAAAATGATTTCCAATGCCTTTTTATAGTAAAAATGATTTCCAATGCATTTTAATAGTAAAAATGATTTCCAATGCATTTTCATAGTAAAAATCATTTCCAATGCCTTTTTATAGTAAAAATCATTTCCAATGCATTTTTATAGTAAAAATAATTTCCAATGCATTTTTATAGTAAAAATAATTTCCAATGCATTTTTATAGTAAAAATCATTTCCATTGCATTTTTATAGTAAAAATCATTTTCAATCCATTTTTATAGTTATGACCTGTTTAAGGGTCAATAAATAATAACTCAACACGGCGATAAAATGTAGAGAACTGATGTATTCAGCGATATATATCAACGTACAATGAAAGGGGTTCCTTGTTACAACGTACACGAAGAACAGGTCTCTGCTACTTCTCGTTTGAGTAGCTTTGCTCTGTTAGTATATACCCTTTGGGTAAGTCTATGTTCGTGTCATAGGTGAGTCACCTGCAACACAAACTTAATAAAAAAAACTCATTAGTCAGGTGTCTTCATTGCAGAGATATATGTAAACATAATTGATCTAGATAATTCAATTTAACCAGAAGATAGTTTTCACTTAATAAATGTATATGCCACGTCACCAGTAGATTTTTCGTCGCTTCTCTTGTGGAATATCAACTCCTTTGAAAAAAGTTTTTAAACTCTCAAAAACTTATTTCTTCCACAAAAATCGTTTGTTCTGACGATGGTCTAACGTCGAAACTATTTGAGAACAATCAAAAAATTGATAACATAATAAATATTCCTATTAGTCTTATCACTTTTGTTTATCTAATATTTATATATATATATATATAAATCTATAGCCAACATCCCGCCCACACATACAAACACACAAGCCATTGCACACTAGTTGTTAAGGAAAAAAAAAATAAATTAAATATATATATATATATATATATTTAAAAATATTATAAAATATAAAGAGATAAATTGAATTAGATATAAATAAGTAAATAAACAAAGGAATATAATAATAATAATAATAATAATAATAATAATAATAATAATAAAATAATAATAAATGATTAAATTGATTTTACATCCAACAGGAAACATCACCATGGTCACAAAACACAAATACGCTTTTTCATTCGCACATACACACGTACAAAATCCCGCGCTAGGATACAGTCTTAACGTCACAACCAACACGCATTTTCAATGTCACGCGCATTACAACATACACACACGTACAAACAAAAATAAACGCATTCACGCTCACACGAGAATACAGTTATTTAAAAAATAACATCATTTTCAAAAAAAAATTCATTTGGGAAGAAATGCCATAGCTGGACTGCTTCAGTTCAATTCTTTTGATAAAGAGGTATTACCTCGAAAATTCAAGAAATAATAAAAATACAGGTCAACACACAACACCATTGTTACCATAATATTATTTTTTATTTATTCCAAACTGCATTGTGATAGCCTTCTAAATCAACCTCCTAACCAATACATACACAATGCTTCAAGCAAATTATGAAACTCTCTATATATATATATATATATATATATATATATATATATATATATATATATATATATATATATATATTAACAAACCGTCATTCCGTAATAATCTATTTCAACTAGAAACTCAAAAGATTTAAAAAATTAAAAAAGATTAAATACTTAAAAAGTTTTTAAAACATTATAAATTTAATCTAAAAATTTTTTTAATTTTTTTTTTTTAATTTGTTTAAAAATTTTAAAAATCTTTTGAGTTTCTATTCGAAATAAATTATCACGAAATTACCGTTTGTTAAGTTTTTCTTTCTTTGAACGTTAAATATTGCTCTGTATATAATCTAATTTATTGATTATTATACATTGAGCTCTCTTTAGGGATTAATAAAAATCCTTGTACGAATATATGTTTGCACCTACAAGAGCATACAGTATGGTTATACAGTGAGATTTTGAAGATCCCAAATAGAATCATCCCTTACAACCAGTCATTTGGATACCTTACACACACACACACACACACACACACACACACACAGAATATATATATAATATATATATATATATATATATATATATATATATATATATATAAACATCAAGACGGTTTTCGTAGAAATTGTTCCACAACTCCTCAGATTCTGACTATTCGTCCACTCATAGAAAAAATCTCGAAGCAATACTTTTATTTGTAGACTAAATACTATGAGTATATGGTTTCCCCAAAGAAACTGTTGCCGCTATAATAATGCTCAACAAAGACACGAAAGAAATGGTTCGTTTACATGATGTTGACACATATTTCTTTGGTATTGTTACTGGAGTCCTACAAGGAGGTACATTAGCACCATTTCTGTTGATAATATGTCTAGACTATGTACGACGAACGTCATTAGATATAATAACAGAAAATGGCTTCATATAAAAAAAAGAGAAGCAGGGAATATTGCACAGTAACTATTATAGATGTGGACTACGCAGATGATTTATTGCTTTTTTCAAATCCACCTACACAAGCCGAATCCTTGCTGCCACAGTCTAAAAAAGACAGAGAGTTATTGGTCCTTATGTGAACTCTGATAAAACGGAGTTTATATATTTCAAACAAAATGGAAATATCTCCACACTGAATGGTATACCTCTCAAATTAGTTGACCAGTTCACATACCCAGATAGTAATATCTCATCTACAGAAAGTGATGACAATATATGCATAGTAAAGGCATAGACTGCTATTGTCATATAATCAATCATTTAGAAATCTTATCTCTGATAGGATAAAGCGATAATTCTTCCAAGCATTACGTAAATGACTTAGTAAACCTGTTCACATACCTAGGTAGCAATATCACATCTACAGAAAGCGATGACAATATATGCATAGTAAAAGCATGGACTGCTATAGACAGATTATCAATCCTATATAAACCTTATCTCTCTGATAGGATAAAGCATTAATTGTTTTCAAGCAAGAACCGTATCAATACTACTGTATGATTACACTACTTGGACCCAAACGAAACGCTTAGATAAAAAGCTAGATGAGTACTAAACAGGGATACTGCGTCTTATCTTAAACAAATCCTGGAAGCTGCATCCCACAAAAAAACAACTGTACAGTTATTTATCCCTTATGACACGAACCATCAGAGGAATACAAACAAGATATGCTGGACGAACACATAAGTGATGTTCTCTTGTGGACACCTACATATGGGGATACCAGTGTTGACCGATTTGCAAAAACCTATATCAATTAGATTCATGTGGATTCTGGATGCTGTTCAGAAGATCTGTCAAAGGTCATGACCGGTAGTGACAGGTTTCAGAATATATATATATATATATATATATATATATATATATATATATATATATGTGTGTGTGTGTGTGTGTGTGTGTGTGTGTGTGTGCGTGTGTGTGTGTGTGTGTGCATTTAGGCAGCATTTTTTCTTGTAGGCATATATTGTTAAATGATACAGCCATTTTTGTCTGCAAGTTTTGTCCTTTGTTTTTTCGTATTGCCGTATTGTAGGGCAAATACATCAGCCAATTTTCGCCAGATATTACAAAAAACATATGGCAATACAAAAACAAAGGACAGACTTGCAGACAAAAAATGGGTGTATTATTTATATATATATATATATATATATATATATATATATATATATATATATATACATGCATATATGCATACAGATATATCGGGGTCAAGCTTATATATATATATATATATATATATATATATATATATATATATATATATATCTTGTTTGAAAGTGAAAATGACATGATTTCAACATAGATGTAAAAATTGTTGAACAATGTATTATTCATTGTTTATCTTGGCAGTTAAATATCCAATCCGTATTTTAAGTGGTTCTATATACTAGACTCACTCTTCACGGATCTCTCCACTTCATTCGAAGCCCGGATATTCTCTTAAAGTTGTGTTTAAAAGCGCTTTGTCAAATTCATTTAATAACATATAGTGACCAACATTGCCACATCTAAGCTGATCTTAGTAAATAACTATATTTACCAACATTAGTAACAGATACAACGATGGAAAATATTCAACTCTTCATTTTACTTACAATTTTCTTTTGTTTAAAGTCTGCTCAAAGTCGTAAGTTTATTTTGCTTATTTTCTTTTCTCTCTTTAATTGATATTTACCATTTTGTAAAAAAAAATCAAAATTTAAACAAATAGGAATAATATAAATGCTTTTAAAGAACATTGCATATGTTAACATAACAATACAAATTTAACAAAACTATATTAAGTTCAGAGATACATTAGAATTTCTATGATATTGTTTTCTATATTTTAAAAAATGAAACCTAAAGGATAAAAAGTAGTGGTACATTATAATTTTAGGTAAGTTCCTAAGTCTTGGTACAATCCCACACGATACCCTCGCACAGTACTTCCTCACATCCTGTTCCTTGGTGACCCCTTTCTCTTTGTTATATTCATGTTTCCCATCTGTTTGATCATCATAGTCTAACATGGTAAACAGTTAGGATGATTCACATCCGAAGATAAATATTTACGATGGGAATTGAAGAATTAAACAGATTATGGTGTCAGTAACATTTGGTGTTAAAAGTGACTTTTAGACTCCAGTACTACTTCCAAAAAATGGCAAAGAAATTCCTATAAAAAAGCATCACTGCCGATCGTGCTAGATACCAAAACAAAACTCTATGGAAAATATGGAAACGTAGGTGGATGAATTATAGCATTATCAGTGGATTAGGCGAGTAAAATAGAGTGTGCGAAACGGTGCTGTTTTCCACGAGATAGGCCCGAGATGATTAATTATCTCCAATGGGGATTACGATCAAGTCATGTTAAAAGCACTGGTTCAATCTAGATCACCGAAGTTAAGCAACGAAGGGAATCTGCAATACTTAGATGAGTGACCATTTAAGCAAAAGCTGATATTGTAAGGAACCGAATATCAAATTGACTTGATTCGGCATTAAATGACCCGAAAAGGGTTAATGTGCGCTATACAAAGCAACCAATCATATTTCGTTGGATAGACAATTGAATCCTATGAATTTTAAACTAAAGAAACCAACAGAAGGTGAATTCTTTGATGTAACAGCAATATCATCATCATCATCATCATCATGTCGCGCTGTCAGCGCGGATATCCATGACAATCTCTCTCCATCCGTCCCTATCGCTCATCATTCTCGGGAGGTCCTCTATGCAGCATCCTGCATCCGCACAGAGCTGACCAATGTACGTTTTTGCTGGTCGGCCCACACTGGCTTGTCCATGCGCTGGCTTCCAAAAACAGCAATATACAACTTATTTAATTCTTGTATTTACCTTTTACCTGACTGATTAGTATTTTATATTTAGGATAAACAAACTTGGATGAGATTGTTTCAACTTTCAAAACTAACACTGCAACAGTGCATAGACATATACGGTATTCATGACTACGGCGAATTCATTCAGTATCGATGGCTGTCCAATGGGGATCTGTGTGAGTTTTGAAATATTTTAGAAGCGTCTTTAACTCACCCTTATTGGTTTGAATGGAGTTGTATGCACCCAAGATGCTATAATTGTGTTTGGTTCAGCATATGAACTTGAACAACCAGCCGCTTGCCATGATTTAAAAATAAAAACTTTTAAGTGCTGGTACAACGACATCTTCACACAAAAAAAGCGCAATTTTTCTAAAAACAATATTTTTAAACGTTAATAAAAATAGAAAATTATCTTTTCACTGTTTTTTTTATTTTTACGTTTGATATAAACAACAAATCTGGCACATTACGATTGTCGTAGTAGTAAATAGAAAGTTTTTAATTTAATATTTATTAAAAAGAAATGTAAATTTAAAATAAGATAAAGTAAATGATTTTTAAAATATTGAAGAATTAATTTGATAAGTATGACTTTAATCTTTTTTAATAAAAATATTTCAAAAACTGTTTTATTCCAAGGTCGTTAAACACTTATATGTAAATTAATAAATACACTTGGGAAGAGTAAAATTTGAATAATGAAATTATAATATATATATATATATATATATATATATATATATATATATATATACTGTTCAGAAAAAATGTTTCATAAATTTTTTAAATATACTGATTTTTTTGACATGATCAGAGGAAATATTAAAGATATATTGAAAGCCAAGATTACTGGTGTTAATTTGAAATGGACAATGAATTTATTTTGTTAAATATTGGCAAAATAAATAAACTGTAATAAATATATCCAACCTCTAATTATTTTCTGATTCCCCAAAGATGTGTAAAATATTGGTGTTAATTTCTTATCATATACGGAATACCGGATATCCTGCTAGTAGATAATGAATGTATTCGCCTGAATATAATTAGTAAATTTTGAATTCATTTTTCATCCATAATTATATTTTAAAATATTCTAATTCATTAATTATACTATGTCCAAACTAATAAATACAATACATACATACATACATACATGCACACACACATACACACAGATAAATAGACAGACAGATAGACACACAGAAATAGACAGAGACAGACAGACACACACATACACACACACACATATATATATGCCAAAATAATTCCCACGTTAGATATCCGCAGTTGCACACATATGCACACACTCACACCTACACATGTGCGTACACACACATACACACACACATGCACATATACATGCGCGTACACACGTACAATCCATTAAGAATTTTTTTACCCTTATCAAAATACTCGATATATATGATAAACCGTTTTTGGAATGAATTGTCGGATACTTTTATACAACGTTGATTTTTAAACTACTTAACAAAAACTTTTATCCATTCCCACTGAACTATAATGAAAATGCATTAGATAAGGACCTTACTGAATTCTTTAGAAGTTTAGGGTCACCATCATCCTGATTTCCTGATAACAGGATTCCTCGTATATTTAAAATTAAAACTGGAACTGAATAAAAAGATGACATATGTACATATATGACTCGTAATATTCATAAAGTGTTGCGGAGTTAAGGATGTAGTAGTAATCGCTCAGTCTCCTTCATAGAGAGGCTAGGCAAAATTGCAGTCATTTGCCAGCTGACCAATTGAGAGAGGGAGAGAGAGAGAGGGGGAGAGGGAGAGGAAGAGAGAAGAGAGAGAATATGAAGTAAGGGCGTGTGAGTAACACGATTAAATTGACAATAAATTTATTACAACAATTACAAAATGTATTTATATTATGCAACACACACACACACATACACACACACACACACACACACATATATATATATATTTTTTTTCTCTTTTCTTTTAAACTTAAATAGATTAAATATTATATTAATTATATATTAAAATATCATATAATAATACATATTAGGATTGATGCAAAATTCATAACAATAAAACAAACCATTCTCCTTTTAAAATTTCAAATAGATTAAATATTAATAAATCAAATATTTGAATTACAAAAGGCATAATGTTTTGCTTCAATTATATTTTTATTTAACTATTTTTTTTTCATTCTTTTGTTGTTATTATTTCTTTTTTTTTTTTCTTCCTTAAATATTTTATTAATAGTAGACTGACCGTAATCCTAAGAGGGTATTATGGTTTAAAGAAATGGTGTCATGGTTTAAAGAAATAATATCATGTAAAGGAGTTAATAGCATGTCAATATTGTTAATTTAATCGTAGTTAATTTTTTTAATATTTTCTTCTATATTATCTTCTTTTCATTCTCAATCATCTCATCACTATATATATATAGTTAGAATTCTCACTTTTTATTTTTAATTGGTTATTTTTAATTGGTTTTAATTGTCTAAGTATATTACATTGGACAGACATTTAAAGGTATGATAAAAAAAAAAGATGGCAAATGCCTTGATCTTAAAGGAGAAAAGACACACAAAGTGAAAAATTATAAAGAACTAGCTAAAGTACCCGGTCCGTGACCGGACTAAAAAAAAAAAGGAACACCAAAGAGTGAGTGGCGAAAAAAAATAAGAGACAGGTATACCCAATTTCGGTTCATTTTTTTAATATCTCATAAATTAAAATAGGGATGGGGTAGACTCGTAAAAAATATGTCATTGTTTTTACAAAGCAGACTGCAAATCCACAAACTGTAATTGTGATTATGGTATTATGGAACAGGTTGTAATGAAGGTAAGTAAGACAAATAATAATCTTTATTACCGCTATATATTTAAATACGTGTAGTTTTCATAATTTAAGATGTGACATTTAGATTGAGAATAAAATTCTCACTTTTTTTTTAATTGGTTTTAAGTCCAAGTATATTACATTGGACAGACAATTAAAGTATGATAAAAAAAAGATGGCAGATGCTTTGATACTTCTCATAATTAAGGATGCGACATTTAAATTGAGAATAAAATTCTCACTTGTTATTTTATCATTTTACAAAATGTCAAACAGGCACGATTGGTTCTAATTGTTTAAGTATATTACATTGGACAGACAATTAAAGGTATGATAAACAAAGATTCCATGTGCTTTGATCTAAAATGGGAAAAGACACACAAAGGAAAAAAAATCCTTAAGAATTAAGAGACTTAATACTTATATTTTGAAGTGTAACACTTTTCACCGACATTTCAATGAAATAAAAGTTCTGCAAAATTCTCTGAGTAAAGAAGTTGTATTTTTCTGGCAGACGTCGGTACGCATTGGTTTTTCTTATATATTAGAAATAGTTGTTGATATAACTAAGAAAAAAGGGATATAAATGTGAGTATCAATATTAGCTTAGATTGCGTTAAAAAATTATTTTCTTTCGATTACCCTCTCTTTCCATATGGGCAGTACGCCTGAGGAAGGCCATAGAATTGATTGGCTGAAATGTGTTTACAATATAAACAATTTTAAAAGGTCTAAAAGCAGTAACTGTAGGAATTGATAAATATAGTTTCACTTGTAGTTTAGCCCAGTACATAAAATGTTATTTTTTTAAAACTAAATCTGCTTTGAAAACTTTCTTTAAACCTGTAAAATAAATTTAAAAAAAACATGGAATAAACATGATTTTCTAATTAGTATTTGTAATGGTGAAAAGTATTTGGGATAAATTTCTTATGTATCACACAATGCTCTCTTTCCTTATGGAACTGTACGTCTGAAGAAGGCCATAGAATTGGTTGGCTGAAATGTATTGACAATATAAAAGATTTTACAAAAATCTGAAAGCAATTACTGTAAGAAGTAACAAATATAATTTCACTTATCAGTAATTTAGTTTGATACGTAAAATATTACTTATTCAACTAAATACGCTTTGTAAAATTTCTTTAAAAGGAGTAAAATAAAATAAAACACTAAAATAAAAAAAAAACAGAAATAAATATGATTTTCATATATTAAGTTGTACCTGTGGAAATACAATGAATCTCTCTCTCTCTCTCTCTCTCTCTCTCCCTCTCTCTCTCTCTCTCTCTCCTCTCTTCTCTCTCTCTCTCTCTCTCTCTATATATATATATATATATATATATATATATATAATATATATATATATTTGATGTTGGGTTTGGAGCCATGTGGGAAGATCAATGGAGGCATAACGTCACCATCGCTAGTGATCACATCAAACACCATGATGTGGACTGGGTGTTTGATTTTCATTACTATAAATATATCTTAAGGGGACAACGGTTGCTCTGTAAGTTCACCATATGAAATATATTGTTCGTTGGTTTAAAATTCTATGTTTTATTGAATGCCCAAAATTCTATGTTTTATTGAATGCCCAAATGAACATTATAAAAAAGACTGCAATGTAAAATAAAAAAAACACTAAAATAAAAAGAAACAGAAATAAACATGATTTTCTTATATTATGTATAGAATAAATACATGAACAATTACATATACAATTAACTACAATATATTTTATTGTATGTGCAAACATAATAGGAAGAATACAAACAGAAATATACTATTCCTCTGAATCTTTGAGATGAGGCTTGATAATTAGTAGTATTTGTATTATTCGGTCTATTGTCCTCATCTTCATTGTTATATGTACAACGTTTTGGCCGATGTGCTCTCCGGCCAATCTTCAGGTGTTTCTTGTCGGATTCTGGAACCATCTCGGACTCGCCAACCATCTCGGACCCGGGAACCTTGTTTCGAACTCTGGAACCTTCTTGTCGTAATTGGGAGCTATCACGGAACTTTGAACCTAACCCTTTATTTAGTCCACGGGGGTATTCTGTTCTAATTCCACTAAACATAGCTGGGATAGACGCGTTAAGCTGTGTTAATTATTATTCCATGTTACTGCTGTCCCTGACCAGGATTGAACCTGCAGTCTAGAGATAATTGCCACTTAGAACTGTCTTAAACTAACCCCTTTATCCACTAGGCTATGTGCCCAATTGGACAAGAAAGTTCCTGATTACGACAAGAAAGTTCCCGAGTTCGAAAAGAAGGTTCCCGAGTCCGAGATGGTTCCCGAATCCGACAAGAAATACCTGAAGAAAGTCGGAGGGCACATTAACCGAAAAGTTGTACAGATAACAATGAAGATGGGGACAATAGTCCGAATAATACAAATACTACAAAAATAAATGAGCTCCAAAGACGAAGGAATGAATAGTTGTATGTAGAAATATCCTTATTGTACATACACATATGTGAATTATTAAAAGATTTTCTGGACTCTTAAAATTCCCCGGTGATAAGCAAGTAATTTCGGATGAAAGAAGACGATAACAACAGTTGAAGATAACGAAACATATATTCAAAAGGTACAAAAAGGGGGTTGCAAATTTATGGCATTTGCTGGCTAGACTTATCTTGCTGAGGTTAAAGGTAAGGTAGCGCTAGGATATCATTCCGCTTGCTGGTGACAAGGTAAATGTGAGTGTTAGAATATCATTCCACTCGCTGGTGATAGGAAGCGTTTGAAAACGCGACTAACCTGGTTGAATGCTCATACGATAAATGACTTTCATCGTGGTGTTTAATGTTGATGCCAATATCTTATATTGGCGATTCGCCCTCTTGTGCCAGGGGGAGATAATTCAACTATAATTTTTTGGAAATTATAAAAGAAATGAAAGTTTGTGGAAGAGATATATTCTAATAGATTTTACTTAGTTGTTAGTTATGTGTAATGAAATATGTTTGTGTAAAAGCAAGTCAGCTTAGAAGATTTTATACTATTTTATATTCTGTGGTGTTATGTTCACTGGGATTCAAAGTTGGAATAAGTCCCTGTCAAGGAGGACATGAATCAGATTTTGTTTTAAGGTAAGTTGCAAGTAAACAACAATGGAACTGTCACGCTCTCTTTTTGATTTTGCTATTTCTAATGGGATGAGTTCTTTATCTATTCCTCATAAATTCTTTTATTTTTATTAGTGTGCCCACATCAGCGGTCTGGTTCGAACTGCCAATATGGATGCCATTGTTATTACACTTCGACTTGCACATTATCATCTTGTAACTGTGGTTCTGGGTATTATGGAACAGGATGCAATGAAAGTAAGTAAGACAAATAATAATCTTTATTACCGCTATAGATGTAAATACATATACTTCTCGTAATTAAGGATGTGACATTTTAGTTAAAATAAAATTCCAACTTGTTATTTTGTAACTTGATAGAGTGTTTAACACGGGCAGCTGGCACTAATTGCATAAGTATATATCATTATTCCGACGATTAAAGGTGTGACAAAATAGATGGCAAGTACATTGAATTGGAAAAGACAGACGAAGGAGAAAATTGACAAAGAATTAAGAAACTTAATACTTATATTTTCAGGTATAATGTCTTCCACCGCCATTTTAATAAAATAAAGGTTCCGCAAAATTCTCTGAGGAAAGACAATGTGTGCTTTTTTGTTAATCTTAGACATTAGAACAAGATGAAGATGAAGATATACTTAAGAAAAAGGAAAATAACTGTTTATATGAGTATTAGCTTAGATTGCATTATAAAGATTTTTATGTCCCACGCTATCATTTCTTTCCCTATGGACAGTACATATGAGGAAGGTCATAGGATGGGTCGGTTTAAATGCGTTGAGCATATGATATATTTTTAAAAGTCTGAAAGCAATTACTGTAGGACGCAACAAATGTAGTTTAACTTATCAGTAGTTGGCCCAATATACAAAATGTTATTTATTATTGTCTTGCGGAAAACTCTTGTTTGAGTCTTTCTCTGAAGTCTAGTCGCAATATAAAAAATATATCTAAGGTAGTTGGGTTGTCTCCCTTAGTCAACGTACCACTTTTCAAACCAACCAATCACAGGTCCGCAATTTTTGGCGGTAGAAATTGAAGATAGAAATCTTCCTATCTTTTAAATCAGCATCTCTTGCAGACAGACGTAAAGATAATCGTCCCCATTAATTCAGCAGAGATAGAAAATAGCTGTCGTAAGTACGATATTCATCATAAACATTGCCAAGGACTCTGTTAAGTGGAATTGTGTTCAAATGTAATTTGATATTGGCCGCATACAATACTATCGTTTGCAACAGAAATTATAACAAGTGTATTATCTTGTATGTATAAATGTGATAATACAGAGTTATTTGAAATTCCAAGTTGTGTCCATGTATTTCCTGTTTCTAACTCTTGTTAATTCGATATTTACGGCTTAAATCAGCACAGTAAAGAGTTCCAAGTCAAGGGGGATAACTCGTGACTTACGAGACATTATCTAAAATCAAATACGACAATACTTAAGTAACAACCTTTAGAGTATGCCTACTTAATAGAATAATAAAAGGTCAAAGGACACACCACACACATACATACACAAACACACACACACACACACACACAGAGGCAGACAGACACACACAAACACACACACACACACACACACACACATATATATATATATAGATGTGTACAAGCGGTGATAGGTAAATTGTCTTTGAGATTATGCAAAAATGTTAATAACACTGACATCTCATTTTATCAGATATATTTACTAAAATTACGTGAAAATATCTTGAAATACTTTGGATTCAATTCATTCGAAGAAATCGCAATTTGCTACAACTATGGTCTCCAGACGACTTCGGAATCTCCTGCGAGCATTTCCGTCGGTCTCCACATTTAAATTAGTAAATTGTGTATTACAAGTTTGAATATACCCAGTAGAAAATGTCACTTGATAGAATAGCGGAATGAAAATATAGTTTCTTTGAAGAGAATAAATGCAAGAACAATTGCATTGACTACAGTTTATTTTATTGCGTGTGAAAATGTAATAGAAAGAATACAAAAAGAAATGAGCTCCAAAAAAGAAGGAATGTATAGTTGTATCTCAAAATCTCCTTATTGTACATACACATATGTGAATTATAAAAGAAATTAAAGCTTTTTGGAAGAGACGTATTTTAAGAAGTTTTACTCACTTGTTAGTTATGTGTAAAGAAATGTGTTTGTGTATAAGCAAGTCAGCTTAGAAGAACATTCTATACTATTTTATATTCTGTGGTGTTATGTTGTCTGGGATTCAAAGTTTGAATATGTCCCTGTCACAGATGACATGAATCAGGTTTTGTTGTAAGGCATGTTGCAACTAAACGAGAATGAGACTTATGTATCAGAATCTGAATTCAATTATTATTTTTGCTATTTCTTTTTTAGGGTGTCCACATTTATCCATTCATCAAAAATTATTTACCTTTTTTAGAGTGTCCACATGGACGTTATGGATACAACTGCCGAGATGGATGTCATTGTCTTGACAGATCGGAATGCATATTATCACGTTGCACCTGTGCTTCTTGGGATAAAAGAGCAGGTTGTATGGAAGGTAAGTAATATAAATGATAATCTTTATTACTGCTATAGATGTAGATACATGTACTTCTCGTAATTAATGATGTGAGATTTTCGTTAGAATAAAATTCTAACCTGTTATTTTGTAACTTGATAGAGTGTATAAGAAGCACGACTGACACTAATCCTATTAGTATATGTCATTGTGTCGACGATTAAAGGTGTGACAAAATAAATGACAGGTACCTTGATTTAAAATAGGAAGATACATACAAACGAGAAAATTGACAAAGAATTAAGAAACGTATATTTTGAAGTGTAGCATCTTTCACTGCTATTTCAATAAAAATAAAAGTTCTGCAAAATTCTATGAGGAAAGAAAGTGTCCGTTTTGTGGTTTATCTTAGATATTAGATCAAGATGAAGATATACTTAAGATAAAAGGGAAATAACTGTTAATACAAATATTAGCTTAGATTGCTTTAAAAAGATTTCTTATGCCACGTGCAAACCTTTCTTTCCCGATGGACAATATTCCTGAGGAAGACCATAGATTTAATTGGCTGAAATGTGTTGACAATATAAAACATTTTTAAAAGTCTGAAAGCAGTTACCAAAGCAAGTAACAAATATAATTTAATAATCATTAGTTAGCTTGATACACAAAATGTTACTTATTCAAGTAAAACAGATTTGTAAAATTTCTTTAAAAGGCGTGAAATAAAAAAACTCTGGATATTCTATGGAATCTATCTATCACCTCTCCTCCTCCTCCTCTCTCTCTCTCTCTCTCTCTCTCTCTATATATATATATATATATATATATATATATATATATATATATATATATATATATATATCAGTAGACTGGACTCACAAGTCCTGGCATGTCGCCTGGTGTGGTGAGGATAATTCTTGACCAGATGAGTTTTTTCAGGGAATTTGCAACACAATGTTTCACCATTCCTCAGAATCTATTTACTTATCTTTATATATGTGATGGGTAAACATAATAGAAAGAATACAAAGGGAAATAAGATTTTTAAAAAAAAAGGAATAAAAAGTTTTATGTAGAAATCTCTTAATTGTACATACACAGATGTGAATTATAAAAGAAATGAAAGTTTTTTTGAAAGAGACATATTTTAAGAAGATTTACTTAGTTGTGTTATGAAATATGTTTGTGTCTAAGCAAATCAGCTTAGAACATTTTATACTATGTTCTATTCTGTAATGTTATGTTCACTAGGATTCAAAATTAGATGGAGATGAATATGTCCCTCTCACAGAGGATATGAATCAGGTTTTGTTTTAAGGTAAGTTACAAGTAAACTACAATGGAACTTTTACACTTTCATTTTCGATAGTTCATTGACAACGCCATCTAGTGATAATTAGAAGTACACCCTGGGCAGCCAAGGGCGGTAATCCCACACCCACATATATATCCTTTTATTCAACATAGTAATTGTATCAGAATCTGAATTCAATTTTTTTTTTTTTTTTGCTATTTCGAATGAGAAGAGATTTTTTCCATTCATCAGAAATTCTTTTACTTTTTTAGGGTGTCCATATCAACGGTCTGGTCCGAACTGCGAAACTGGATGCCATTGTCATGACACTAAGCAATGCAAATCACCACAATGTACCTGCGCTGCTGGATGGAAAAGAATATCGTGTAATGAAGGTAAGTAAGACAAATAATAAATTGTATTACCGCTATAGATGTAAATACATATACTTCTCATAATTAATATAATATATTGATATAAAATAGGAAGATACATACAAACGAGAAAATTGACATGTACTTCTCATAATTAAGGATGTTAGAATAAAATTCCTATTTGTTATTTTGTCACTTTTTATTTTTGGATTATAGGAAGATTATTTCTTAATTTTCACCCCGTCATCATTTCTACTGTGTTAATCTGTTGTCACCTGGTGTGCAAGAATTCCTAGAAAAGAGTCTGTGAATTTCCTTAGGCTATTTTCAATGGTTTTCAACGTTTTGTCAACCATCCCGTTTGACTGTGGGTCGTGAAGAAGGATGTTGTGATTTAAAAAATCAATTTTCTGGTATTCAGCTAATGCAAAGCATGGACCGTTATCAAAAAATATATCTTGCGCAATTTTCTTTTTCAAAATGACCATCTTTTAAACAATT
>CM042158.1:94445154-94465154 GCA_023376005.1 Doryteuthis pealeii | reverse complement strand
TCAGGAGTAGGTAACTATAACTGCTGATATATATATATATATATATACATATATATGTGTGTGTGTGTGTGTGTGTGTGTGTGTGATTTTATAGACATTCCTTATAATAAAATTCTTCCATAATGGACATCATTGTGATTATCCTTTTGAATGAAAATTATGCTAATTGATGGATTGAAACAAATTTTTATGAAGCCAAGTAAAGAAAACATTTATCTTTATCAATCTTATATATTTCAACAAAGGATCAGTCTTGCAATGATCAAGCCACAAAACGATGGGTATGTGGATACTCTTTAAGTTCAGGAGTAGGTGAATATGACTATAAGTTTATGATATATATATATATATATATATATATATATATATATATATATATATATATATATATATTAATTTTATAGACATTGCTTATTTAAAATTCTTCCAAAATGGATATCATTGTGATTATCCTTTTGAATGAAAATTATGCTAATTGATGGATTGAAATCATTTTTTTATGAAGCCAAGTAAAAGAAATATTTATATCTATTAATTTTATATATTTCAACACATTTACTTTCCTTAATTAAGGAGGGGATATTTTACAATAAAATTTGTTTTGTTTTCCAGAATGTCCAACAGGCACATTTGGCTTTAATTGTCAAAAAACATGTAATTGTGCAGACAACTCCACATGCAATAAAACAAATGGCAGGTGCCCTGATCAACGATGTAAAAAGGGATTCACTGGAATTGATTGCCAATCACGTAAGAAAAATTCTTTTAATATAGTTCCAAAATCAATATCTTGTGAAATGTTTTCATATCAAAGAATTTTAATAAAACTTGATTGATTCAGTTGAAGAATAATAAACATTTTTTATTGATAAATATTAGGAAAAATTAGTTTGATAATGGGAATTTTATTTCAGTTGAATGTTAAAATTTTGCAATCACAATATTTCACAATAAAATGTGTGTTCAACCATCTCCTTCAAACCACTATTGCAACAGGAACAATTGAGAAAGTCTGCCAAGCCGACTTTGAAGACTATTTTAGCAAGAAGTAACAAATTCTTAGCAAGCTGCCAGGTGAGGGAGAACTCAGTGTTGTTAAGAAACATAGTCCCTGACGCCCAATTTCAATGGGAGTGAATCTCGTCCAACGACCAACCAATTCGTTTTATGAGCAGACTCGAAGCAGAACCCTCCAGTATACGATACCTTTTGAAGTCATGAAAGGTTACTATTCAATCAGCAGAACTCCGGTTGAAATCCTGCTGTCTCCAAAACAGTTATATATATATATATATATATATATATATATATATATATATATATGTGTGTGTGTGTGTGTGTGTGTGTGTGTGTGTGTATTATTTCGAATGTGAAGACTTCTTTATCCATTCATTATAAATACTTTTATTTTTCTAGCGTGTCCTTACAATCGTCAGGGAAATGACTGCCAACATGGATGTCATTGTAATAATACTTTACAATGCACATCAACAACCTGTTCTTGTTCCAATGGATGGACAGGAACAGGTTGTACTGTAGGTAAGTAAGACTTATAATAATCCTTAATATTGTTATATATTTGAATACAAGGACTTTTCTTAATGAATTCCATGACATTTTAATGGACAATAGAATTCTAATTTTTTATTTTCCTTCTTTTCAGAATGTCCAACAGGCACATTTGGCTTTAATTGTCAAGATAAATGTAAATGTGCGGACAATTCCACGTGCGATAAAACAAATGGCAGGTGCCCTGATCTAAAATGTGAAAAGGGATACAGAGGTGAAAATTGCCAAAAACGTAAGAAATTTTGTTTTTTAGGATGTTACTGTAGTTCTAATATCAGTCTTTAGTAAAAATGTTTTCATATCAAGAAAGATGAATTAAAATTGAATGTATTTCTATATTCACTTTGTACAAACATAATAATGTTTTATAATTCAGTTGAATGATAATATTCATTTTTTCATTTCTTCAACAAAATTATAATATGTTTTATTATATATTTTCATCTCATGAAACATGAAGGAAACATTTATTAGAAATGTTCAAACATTTGATATATGTGTATCTTATGTTACTCTAAACACACAGATCTTTCAATTAGTTAAAATATTCACTATGTTTAGCAGGTTAGCATACTAATTTACCATTAAATTACATATATATATATATATATATATATATATATATATATATATATATATATATAGTCATCCAGAGACACGTGTTTCAACTTATCTAGTCTCCTACGTGTGGCTAGACATTTGTAATTGTAATGCTGGGATTAAAATCCGATCGGTTCAGTGTCAGTCAGACACCTTAACCATTAGGCTGTCATCACCTACAGAATGCGAAGGGGATTTTAACTGTTTTAATACACACATTGCTTTGTATGTAAAGGCCATCATAGAGTGCTCCATACCTTATACTTTTAGTTGGCGATCATTAGCGAAAATCCCCCTAGAGTGCTCAACCCTAGGGGAATGGGGAGCATATATATAGAAATATATATATATATATATATATACTGTTTTTTTTTGTTTTTTTTTAAGTAAATGACACTTCATGAAAAGAAAAAGATAGCCTTGAATACCTTCTACTGCCCACAAAATATATCCTTAGATATATCCCCACTCCTTTTTATAACTACTAATGCTACACTTATGGAGAACCACTTCATCACTATTACTCCCAGGTTTACACTAACCCATAGTGGTAGTACCTGTTAGGGTCCCATCTATGGGGTTAAATAGAAAACAATTTTTTTTTTAAATTGTTGTGTACCCTCTTCATTACTTCATTACTTACTCTATTCTTCTGAACGTCTTTGGAATCTTATAACATCTTGCGTCTGGAGTTGACTTGGGGATTTCGGTCTGGTTTTCTGTTAGGGATTTCTCTCTATCAGAAGCCCTGTGTCATTGTTAGTTTTTAGATAATAAACACAAGACTTCAATTTATTTTGATGTTACTTTATTTTCAATCCCCAACCCAGACATCTGCTAACTAATATAGCGCGCGTGAGTTCCAGTTTAGACAGAGCATAAAATGGCCGACCGCTCTGCCTGATGTCCAACTGCAAACTGGGGACTCAAAAGGTCCCACGTGACTTCACATATTTGGCAGGCTTCTGTAATTTTCCATGGAAGGACTCGGCCATGATATGAAAAGGGTCATCCCTTCAGAATTACAGGGGATTGACAATAATCTTATGCAACCGCATAGATTATGTAACAAAATGTGTTTTAAGCAAATTGAGATCCCATCAAGAATGAATAAGATAAAAACGTCTTTGGCATAAAATAACCTGACAAGGGTTGACATGCTGTAAAATCAAATCAACCAGCCTATGTAAACCACTATTATCATCAAAGTAAAAGTTTTATTATCATTATTGTATAGAATAATGGACTTCTTTTTACATCTTTTATTCTTTATTTCTCTGTCTCTATAATCCAGTGACATTTTACTGTTCATTTTATAATTGAATCTTTAAATGTGACTAAATTCAGAAAAATCATAAGATCTCCTAAGTGGAGGGAAATGATTTATCTTTATGAGACAGACCCTTACTAAGAAGAATTGTTGTGACATCATTATTTGTGAATGGATCAGCTTCATTTTTCTTTAAAAAAAATGATGGTTTCTGCTATAAAATTCTTGTATCAGTATGTTAAGCTGTTGCCAGAGAGAAATTCATCAGCATTTGGAGTGTTTTCGTCAGTGTAAAAGAGAAATTCATCATGATTATTGTTGTGATGTTAGTCCCAACAGTAAAAAGAAGTCAAGTCGAGATGGGGTAAAATAAGACAAGTGTATTTACAATTAATGGTACATGTACGACTAGCTTGTCGTTAACGGGAACAGTGCTCCCTTTCCACTCGGTGTCTCACTATTTATAGTGAGAACCGGTGCATGTTCTCCACTGTAGGAACGGCCGGTACAACAATTATAAATATCATAAAAGTTTTTGGGGATTTCACTCAGGACCCATAAGCTGGCCACTTTGAAAATTAGAAAAGTTTCCCATTAATTTCAATTTCTCCCAGGTTCACACTCACCCATCTATAGATTATTAGTATTCAATAGGAGTACTTAAAACAATATGTGTCAAAAACTATGTGCAAAAATTGTTTGTATTTGAGAGGAAACTAAGTGTGCAAATAAAAACACCTGAAACCATATGGTTGTGTGCAAACAAATATTGGCCCGGTCAGCACAGTCAGTAGAACGTTCGGCTAGAAAGCACAAGGTTCCTAGTTTGATACCGACCCTCGCCAACTCATCGTATGAGTAGCACAGGGATGATTATAAATATCATAAAAGTTTCACTCAGGACCCATATATCAAAATTAAATGTAAAGGATTTTAGTCCGTAATAAATGTAGAGAAATGAAATACAATTAATGGAGGAGAAGGTGTTAAATGGTTTGAATGAAAAGGGTATGACAACTAATATTTAATACTAAAAACATTTAATGTACAAAATAGGAATGCAGATGAAATGATTTCAAACAGTGAAGGGTTTAATAAAAAATAGATTAACTGAAACTTACTCTTCCATCCCTCCCATCTTTCATTGCTAAATTTTTCTAATTTAACTATTTACTTAAAATAGGAAGTAAAGAATAAAATTATAGTTATTTCTTCTTGTTAATGGATTTTTATTTCATCATTTTGTAAAAAACAAAAGATTCCTCCATTTAATACCATGGTTATTTCCTATAAGTCTAACATCAACATAGGGGAACCACTCTTGATTGATAAATTATTTATCTATTTATTGATCTACTAGGAAAAAAGAAGACGGGGTTAGGGTTAGGGTTTAGGGTTAAGGTTGCGGTTAGGGTTTTGGGTTATGGTTAGGGTTAGGGTTTAGGGTTAGTTTAATGGGAAAATAAATAATTTATCAGTCAAGAGTGGTTCCCCTTTTGTTGATGTTAGATTTATAGGAAATAACCAATACAAAGATGTTTATTCTGTGTAGTGATTTGCTTTTTATGAAATATATTTGCTGATTATTTTTTAGGGTGTGATTCCGGAACTTTTGGTGAGAGTTGCCGTCTGAAATGTCATTGTGTCAATAATTCACAATGTAATTATGTCAATGGCAAATGTCCAGATGGTAAATGTGCAGATGGATATCAAGGGGTTAACTGTCAAGATGGTAAAGACTTTCTGTTTTTTTTAAGAATAAAAATTATGCTCAGATAAAAAGATCAAAGTGAAAGCAAAAAATTTATAAAAATTTTACACATTATCCAAAATTCTTTATCATTTACTTTTGTTAGGTCAGTAAAATGGTAATTCCCAATGGACATAAGTCCAATAGAGTTATCTTCCTTTGCTGCAGTTGTTCGCTAATAGGTGGCAAGAGTATTTAGGCAGCACGAATTCTGAGTTTCTTTCTCTGGGACAGGCAAACATTTCACATGGTTTAGACTCTTGTGCCTCTTACCCATTAGTGGGGAGCTTTCCCCTCCAACCAACTATCAGTAATAATAACAATTAAGTTTATTTCAAATAATGAGCAAGCACAATTAAGGACACATTTTATGATATTTTGTGTTAAAACATGCAGTTGTATTGATTGGAATAAATTCGTATTTTCAGTGTAGATTTACGGTGAAATGACCAACCAAAAAAAAAAAAAGTTACATTGAAATGGCCGACCCCCCCAAAAAAACGGCTTCCTCAAAGTGAAACAAACAAGGGGAAGTTACTCTCATTTATGTAGCTAATGTTCAGATTACCTTTTATGGCATGTCAGCCTGAGAATAGATAGATAGATAGATAGATAGATAGATAGAAAGAAAGAATCCAAAGAATAGATAGATAAAAACAAATTGATATAGATACAGAATTTTTATTTTATTTTATTGAAATGTGTCTCAGAAAAAATTATGACATCATAATACACTCTGTGTATTATAGAAGGCGCGTGGTGTAGTGGTTAGAGTCATAGGAAATGAACTCATAGACCCAAGTTCAAATCCTGTGTGAAGCCACATTACTTTGAGAAGAGGCATGAACATTACAAATTTCTTTTTCTTTTTTTTTTTTTTTGATATTGTTGATACAACATTAAACCAGTCTATTCTACAGCCTTCATTGGGTGTCACTATGGAAAGAAGGTATCTGTTTTATGCCAATAGCTGGATACATTGGTTTAGCTTAGACACCAGACCAAGCTGCGGATATAACTGAGTAAAAAAAGCAAATAACTGTTAATATAAGTTCTTCTTAGATTATGTTAAAAAACGTTTCCATCTCTTTCCATTTGGCATTACACCTGCAGAAGACCATAGAATTGATTGGCTGAAATATGTTGACAATATGAAAGATACAAAAATCTACTTTTTATGGAAACAAACAAAGTGATTATCGTTTTTGAGCCCCACTGCAAGGCCAAAATCCCAAGGGTGGGTTTAAATGCTTGGCCCCTAAAAGGGAGGTGATTTGAAGCATTGTATTAGGGTTAGTTTAATGGGAAAATAAATAAATAATTTATCAGTCAAGAGTGGTTCCCCTTTTGTTGATGTTAGATTTATAGGAAATAACCAATACAAAGATGTTTATTCTGTGTAGTGATTTGCTTTTTATGAAATATATTTGCTGATTATTTTTTAGGGTGTGATTCCGGAACTTTTGGTGAGAGTTGCCGTTGGGGCGCTGAGTAAAAATGATTTTACTCAGCGCCCCACTATATTAAATATATGCATGAAACTAAAAAGCCACTTTAGTAAATCAGATTGTCAACGGAACTCAAACGATTTTATAACAAAAAAAAAATTTATATTAAAGGGAGGCAATCTTAGTGTAATGGTTATTATCATAGAAAATAGAATTGTTCAAATCTTGGACAAGGCTAATTGTATTTCATTCCATTCTGATTGCCTTCTATGTCAGCTATGGGTAAATAGTAGGGTAGACTGAGCTCTTCAGTTTTACTAAAGCAACCAGTCTAGGAGAAGGAAGACTCTGAATTCAAACCAGATGTAATTGACCTTTTGTCACATCCTGCTCATGGCAGAGGGATTGGGTACATACATACAGTGAACAGTTATTAAGGTTAGCATTTTGTAACAAATCTACATTAAAGGGAGAGTGTTACATAATTGTTAGATTCCTAACAATTGTGTACCATTAGTGTAGAAACCAAAATGGCTGTTATAATTTTCAGCCGGCAGCCTTGAAGGATTGAGTGACTCGGCTTGACCTCAGTCTTATCCTCCTTCTGGGGGATACCGTGAGAATCGGTGGAGAAGACCCTCTTCCGGTTTAGATTAGAAAGAGAGTTTAGTAAAGTATCGGCCAAACCACGAAGGTGGTAAGTCACGTTAAGCGCACTGCCGACTCAATCTACGCAGGTAGTCTGGTGGGGATTTCGGAATAAAATATGATCTAAAGCAAATCGAGGTCTTGGGTTATTATCTAAAAACTACCAATGACACAGGGCTTCTGATAAAGAAAAATCCCCAATGGAAGACCAGACACAAAGTCCCCAAGACGAAGTCCAGACGCTAGAAGAAGAACGTAAGATACCAAAGATGAGCAGAAGAATAATAGAAGTAAAGAGAGTATACAACAAGAGTAGTGAAATAATATATGTAAAGTGTCTGGAAGTTTTATTTCCTAATTTAAATTTAGGCAAAACCAGATCTGGAGTAATTTTTTTTCATATTTTTTCTTACTCCACATTTTATGAGTATAAATTTATCAAAATCATATTTACTTTTGATGAAGAATGGGGGTGTATTGTAAAAATTCAAATGTAAATTGACTACAAAGGAATTTGTGGAGGCAAACTAAGTGTAATGGTTATTATCTTAGAAGATGGAATTGGTGACCTGTGTTCAAATCTTGGACAAGGCTAATTGTATTACACTTCATTCTGTTTGCCCACTCTGCCAGCTATGGGTAAATAGTAGGGTAGACTGAGCTCTTCAGTCTTAGTAAGGTAACCAATCTAGGAGAAGGAAAACTCTGAATTCAGACCAGATGTACTCTACTTAAAACTGGCCTTTGTCACATCCTGCATCATAAAGAAAATGGTTTTTGATTTCAAAATCTTCTTTGAAAAATGTGTGTGTTAGTCAAGGGCAAAATGTCACCCAACACTTTAATGGCCAAATATGTAAAAAGCCAGTTCATACCATTTACCAAAATATCTTGCTAAAGAAAATGGTTTTTGATTTACAAAATCTTCTTTGAAAAATCTTTGAATTTATAATTTTTTAGTTGCTTTGATTATTTTTATTTAAATCATGTCCTTATTTTTCTATCCACAATTCAGTTAAATTCAGCTTAACTCTTGCCCTGATACTGGGTGGGGTCCTGCTATTCCTTATCAGCATTGGAATTGTGATTGCTTGCTGCAGGTAAGTCTCTCTTTTTTTTTCTTTCCTTTTATGTATTTATTTGGCGCATGTATAGAGGAGATTTGTTTGTTTTCTCCATCTTTCCTTTGTTCATGGAGTCAAACGTCTTGAAGAAATCTACTAACAAAAGTGTTGCCTCGAGATTTTTTGCTTGTACTCCTTAGACAATTTGATTATAAGGCCAAAATCTGAATGATGTGCAAATGGAATAAGACATATAGAAACATTTCTTTTATTGGCATTTGACTTGTGATTGCTTGCAATTGGTAATGTTTTTTAAAATCTTTTATTTGTATTTGTCAAGTATTCCTATCTAATAATAATAATAATTTTCAAACAGATCTATTTGAGTCATAGAGAGTTTAGTATATATATATATATATATATATATATATATATATATATAAAAGTAATTGGTAATTTGCTTGAAGCATTGTTAAGTATGTTATAATATATTAATTTGAAAGCAATTACAATGCAAGTAAAAATAAAAAATAAAAGATGTTATTTTTTGTCTTATCGATTTCAAAGTAAAACTTTATCTTCAGAGACGATTTTCGGAAATGGACGTGTTTTTTTTGGGGGTCGTTATTTTTTTTGTTATAAACACGCGTCTCGTGGTGTTCTTTTTTTTAAACGCCACACGCAAAGTCGTGATGGACATTTAGCCGTTCATTCAATTTCAATTTTATCATTTTCATCTATTTATATATTTATGTATTATTCATTTGATATATGTATAATGAAATGTACATACTATGTACTATATACTGTGAGGAACGTGTATTTTAATTAATTATGTATTCAGTGTTTAGCTCTAATCTATTGTTTATACTATATATTATATATATATATATATATATATATATATATATATATATACTATATATATATATATATATGCTATATATATATATATATATATATACAAGGTGTCCCAAAATAATGTATACACTCTTTGAATCTTTATAACTTATACAATTTATTTATTGCCTGTGACAGGTAAATGTCTTTTTTCTTTCATTTATACCATTTAAATGATATAACTTATGTATTAATTTATTATGTGTATATACAAGGTTTGTTTTCTTTATCTTTCTTTTGTGTATGGAGTCAAATGATTTGGAGTAATCTACAAACAAAAGTGTTCCCTCAAAGATTTTTGCTCGTACTCCTTCTAAAATTTGATTAATAGTCAGAATCTGAATTATGAACAAAGCTGATAAGACAAATAGGAACATTTTTTATCAGTATTGGAATTGTGATTGCTTTCTCCCTTTCATTTATAACATTTAAAAGATGCCTGTATTTATTTGGTATGCATATATAGAAGGTTTTTTTTATTTATTTATTCAACGGTATATAAAACACTTTTAAGTTAATTAAAGCTGAAATTAGATTAATTTGATTAATTTGTAAATCAATAATGTGCACACAGTTGTATGGTTTCAAGTGATCCTATCTAATACTAATACTTTCTTAAACAGATATATTTGTCCCATAGATTGGACCCTAACATGTACTACCACAGACCTGGGATAGTGGACCTGGGAGTAATGGGTATGGATAGTTTTTGCACACTCTCCAGAGCTTCAGAACTGGAGCCTAATTAACCAGATGTAATTCAGTGTAATACCCAGGTTTTATTTTTAGTCGTTAGTAAAGTCGTCGGGTCGGCCTAAATAGGGGGTACAAACACACACTGGAATGCTTGAATTTTTAAAATGCGCATTCTGTATCAAAAATAAAATAAATTTTATTTTTAAAAATCAGAAGCATTTTGTTTGTACCCCCTATTTCTTCCAACGTTTTTTTATCCCTTCTTTCCTTCATATGTTTTGCTCGTGATGAAGACCCTTCTACTAAGCGGTCGAAACAGATTTCTGTCAGCAGATTATAATTACTAATTGTTTTTTCAAAATGTTAAATTCATTCTGTCAGAATAATTTCCATTTATTTACACACACACATATATATATATATATTATATATATATATATATATATATATATACAAACATAATAAGTTATGTGACTGTGTGTTATTGATGTTGTGTATTTGTTGGTTTATTTGACATTTAATTTTCTTGAAATTTTATAGATGGAGAAAATCAAAGAGAAGTAATGACTTTAATAATCAAGAAACCGAGAACAATATTCCAATGGAACAAGGTATGTAGTTGCATGAAGGGTAATCCCCAAAAAGAAAATAAGTTGTTTTTTTATACAGTGTGATCTTGCATAATGTCCAACTGAATGATATCCAGTCGACAGGATAGAAGCATATATGGAGGTTCAACTTTTTAAACGTTAGCCGCAGAAAACTGATGAACTGGAAGATTTTATTCATAATTGAAAATTAATTGTGGAATTACACGTCACCACCCATCAATGGGTGACCCTATTGGAGGGTCTTACCCCTCTGCAGTGGTGCCATCAGCATCATGTACAGCCCCAGTCGACAGGATAGAAGCATATTTGTAGTTGCATGAAGGGTAATCCCCATAAAGAAAATAAGTTGTTTTTTTTATACAGTTTGATCTTGCATAATTCCAACTGAATGATATCCATTCACTTATACGTTCGCTGTTAATAGCAACAACAAAAAATTAGATCAAACAGTTTTCTATTATATGTTGAACAACTATATCTATGGAAAGAGGTATGTATTTGTATAAAGGGCAAATCAAAAAAGAAAATGAGGTTTTTTTATACAGTTTGATCTTGCATAATTTCCAACTGAATGATATAAAAAAAATTAAATTTACCTACGGCACAATTTAAGAATTATCTAATTCACTTTTAGTTAAAAATATTAAATCCCTTAGTAATTTTCCTTAGTAAATAATTTTCTAAATATTTTTTGACATTATGTCAAAAAAATATTAGGAAATTATTTACTAACCACTTTCCAATAAAAATCAATTAACTACAAAAAAAATTACACTTGCCCTAACTGGCAATATAACAATTGGTATAAATCCCCCTAGTTCACTATCACATACAATACCAATTCTAACTTGGCTGGTAAGTCATTTATATCTTTTTAAATATCAATCTAGTTGGAACATTTACACTGACAGTTATTTGTGCTTAAAAAAACTCAGTATTTTTATTTTTTATTCTTTATTTGTGTGTATATATATATATATATATATATATATATATATATATATATAGGGATTGTAAAAACATATATCCTGTAAGTATGTATCAGTTAATTGTTCACCCCAGACTGACAGTCACTGACGGCCATATGGGTAAGGAACTTGGCCAACAAAAATTCTCTCAGGTTTCGCTCCCGGCTAGAGGTAGCTATTAAAAAAGCAGCACTATTTGTAAATATATACATATATATATATATATATATATATATATATATAATTGACTTTATCAAATGACATTCTTTAAAAAAATTCTCTTTGTCTATCAACAGGCAATTTCCAGGAAACAGAAGAAGAAAACATCAGAGAAGCCATTGTTTCTGAAAATATTTACCAAAACATTATTGCTCTAACAAAAGACAATTTGTTGTTTCATATTCAGCAAAAAAAAATGCAACAAGTGCCATTTTCAGAGGAATTTTCAGTACGTAATCATCTTAATAATATTTATATCTAAATAAGGATGTGTGTTTTTTTTTTCTTTTTTTCTGGCATATCAATCTCGGTGGGTCATTTAATGCCAACAAAGTTCCGAAATAAATTAATTCTCAATAGATACTCATTTTTTTATAAACATTTTATCTATTTAACCCACAGATGGGACCATAGCAGGTGCTACCACTCCGGATCAGAGTGGACCAGGGAGCAATGGGAATGAAGGGGCGCTCCTCATTCCACAGACTTCCAGAACTGGAACCTCACCATCAGTTAGAGTTTAATGTCATACCCAGGACATGAAGATCCTCAGTCACCACTTTCTAGCACTCATATGATAAAAAGGTTTGGGGCTTGCCATAAGGGCAATAGTGTAGGTACAATCATGTAGGTGCTAGGGCTTGATGTGGCCTGCTGATTGATCGGAGGGATCTTTCTGACCACCCGTCTAGCCAAAGTGGAGTGTTGTATGCCATGGACTGATCATCCACCAGGATTCCATCCTTAAGCATCATGGGTCGGAGTATTCTAAAGCCTGTGTGTGTTTTGTAATGCTGCTCAAATATATAACAAACACAAGAATTGGGAGCGAGAGGGAAAAAATGGTTGCTGTGAACGGACTTTCATTGAGGATGAGCGGAAGTTGAGTGAGAGTGTTATTATGAAGGACTGAACCCTTACTAGGAGCATAAATGGGGCCACCTGTTGGCTGTAAGTGGCGACCCATGATGCTTAAGGATGGAATCCTGGTGGAAGTTGAGTGAGAGAGTTATCATGAAGGACTGAACCCTTACTAGGGAGCATACATTCAATCATAATGGTTGGTCGGTTAGTTGTTTTGTTTTATGGCATATCAACCCTTTTCGGGCCATTTAATGCCGAATCAAGTCATTTTGATATCAGGTTGCTTACACTACCTGCTGTTGCTTAAATGGTCACCCATCTAAGTATTGAACAGGTTAATTGCTGCTTACCTTTGGTGATCTAGTGGGAACCAGTCCTTTCAACATGACTTGACCATAAGTAAATCATGATAAAACATACCCCATTTTATAGATGAAATTCACTGTCCTTAATAGTGTGACATTAGTGCCATTTTACACAATTTGGGTATTTTCAGGGTTTTGTCATCCCGGCCTCCTGCCTTAAATCACACTAAGTTTTTCGTAAGCAACATCTGGGGAATTTATGGCCCGTACTAGCTATTTTCTGACTCACGGTTTGGAGGCCTTTTTATCGAAAAATTAAAACAAGAAGAGGGCGATATTTTACAGCCCAGTGATCCAGTTATCTTTTTGTCTCTTATTATCAGAAACATGAGACCTATGTACCCTCATTGCTGCATTGCAATGATTCAATTACCTTCTTGTCTCTCATCATCAGAGGCATGATATCTATACACCCTTACGCTGGTGTGACACGATTTCATGCTTGAAGGTTACCAAAGATAATTTTTAATCAAATAATTAAAATAATGATTACACTGTAGAAGAAGTTTGATTATTCTATTCAAAATTGGTGTTTATATAGTGTAATAAGGATATAATAATGTTATGTAATAACACTTTTAAATAATGTGATAATGACTTAACACTAATGACTAATAATGTTTGCCATTTACAGAGTCTTCTCAAAAATGATGCATATCCAAGTGAAGTTGCCAATAATAACACTTTTAAATAATAACACTTTTAAATAATGTGATAATGACTTAACACTAATGACTAATAATGTTTGCCATTTACAGAGTCTTCTCAAAATGATGCATATCTCCAACAGAGTCTTCTCAAAAATGATGCATATCCAAGTGAAGTTGCCAAATTACCTGAAAATTGTTCTAAAAATCGTTATAAAACTTTATTGCCTTGTGAGTATTATTAACATTTCTGAATTTCTTGGTGCGAATGACAAAACCTAATTGTTACCATTTCTACAAGAATTAAGAAGCGTTTTTGTTTGAGTTTGAATTAACATCCTGTAATTGATATATTTATATATCTTTGTTTTTAATTTCTATTCTTGGAATCTATGACAAATTCTAATTGTTAGCATTTCTACAAGAACTAAGAAGCTTCAAAATCATTTTAAGATTGGTACTTCTGGTGCAATTCAATTCATCTATTTGAAATAGGGAATTACTTTCTTGAGAATGGAAATTCATTTATCACTTTTTGAGTTTGACTTGACATCTCATAACTAACAGACATGTCTTTATTTTTAATTTCTATTCTTGGTGCCAAGAAAAAAAATCCAAATTGTTACCATTTCTGCAAGAATTAAGGAGCTTCAAAACCTTTTTTAAATATTGGTACTTCCCATGCAATTCAATTCATATATTTGATTTAACATCCTGTAACTGACTGACATGTCTTTATTTTTATTTTCAATTCTTGGAGTCTATGACATATCCTAATTGTTACCATGTCTACAAGAATTAAGAAACCATTTGAAGATTGGTAATTCTGATGCCATTCAATTCATCAATTTGAATTAGGGAATTACTGTCTTGAGGATGGAAATTTATTGTTCAATTTTTGAGTTTGACTTGACATCTTATAACTGACTGACATGTCTTTATTTTGGGGAAGTGCCTGAAACATAATGGTTATGCATGTCAAAAAGTCCAATTTTCTGGGAGTCAAAAGTAGTTAGAGAAAAACGAGAGAGCATATAAAAACATCCCTACTTTATAAAAGAAGCCCAACAAACAACAAAGTACAGAAACTAAAGAAATCTCAGAGATGATTAACTTAAGAAACTGGTTGGACCCCCACCCCCTGTAATCATAGATAAACCTACCCAAGAAATTATAAATGATTGGTATTTTCTGTGCTATTAAATTCATTTATTTGAAATAGGGAAATTCTATCTTGAGGATGGAAATTCATTGTTTATGTTTTGAGTTTGAATTAACATCCTGTAATTGATATATTTATATATCTTTATTTTTAATTTCTATTCTTGGAATCTATGACAAATCTAATTGTTAGCATTTCTACAAGAACTAAGAAGCTTCAAAATCATTTGGTACTTTTTATGCAATTCAATTCATCTATTTTATATAACATCCTATAACTGATATATATGTATATATTTTTAAGTTTAATTCTTGGAGCCAATGACAAATCCTAATTGTTAGCATTTCTACAAGAACTAAGAAGCTTCAAAATCATTTGGTACTTTTTATGCAATTCAATTCATCTATTTTATATAACATACTGTAACTGTATATATTTTTAAATTTAATTCTTGGAGCCAATGACAAATCCTAATTGTTAGCATTTCTACAAGAAGAAGCTTGAAAACCATTTAAAGATTCAATTCAAGAAATTTTTATTTTGTAATTTTTTTATTTTTTAGATGATCACTCACGTGTTATCCTATCTGGTGACGAAGCAAATACTGATTTTATCAACGCTAATTATATCAATGTAAGTCATTTTTCTCGGTTCCGGGACTTATCAACAAATTAGGGATAAATAATAACATTTTATTTTTGCAATACAAAACTGTATCCTCCATAATTTCTAGTAAAATCAAATATTCAAATTCTCAAGATTTGCTAACGACTCTATATTGTTCAGCGTCCTGAAAGTGAATTTTAAAAAATTCTCTTCGAACATTTAAAAAAATTCTCCGTTTTTCTCCAACGAATTTTTTCATTCAAAATAAAATTTCACCCTGATGAAGGTCGAATTCTCTCTGTGTACGGAATATTTTTACATTTTTCTATTATTATTATTTCATTTCATTTGTTTATTTAATAATAATAATAATAGTTTGAATCGTGTACACATAGATAAACTGACCGAAACACATGTGTAAGTGATATTGATTAAATTCATCTTTTATTATCCATTCTGTACTTTCTTTTCTCTATTCATTCCTCCTCATATCGTTGAATTCAATTCCAATTCCATTTATATATATATATATATATATATATATATATATATATATATATATGTGGATGACCCTATATATATATATATATATATATATATATATATATATATATATGGAGGTGCTGGGTGTAGTGTTTAGAGTCGTTGGAAATGAACTCGTTGAGCCGAGTTCAAATCCTGAACAAGGCTGCTTACATTTCACATAGTGTTAATACTCTTGGGAAAGGTGCGCATCCAAGCTATGGGTAAATAGTAGGGAAAACTGGGCTCTTAAACATTGGCTAGGTAACCAGTCTAGGAGAAAGAAAACTCTGAATTTAAATCTGTCAAATTCTGCTTGAGAAATTGACCATGTGTCACATTCTGTTCATGCTGAGGGGTTGATATATATATATATATATATATTATATATATATATATATATATATATATATATATATATATATATATGTAAGAAAAATGAATCCGATAATATGAGGAAAAAATGAGTAAAGAAAAGAAATGTAGATGGATAAAAATGAATTTTATCGATATCACTATTAATCGATATCACTTACACATGTGTTTTGGTTTGTTTATCAAAATGTATACGGATTTACGTTATTATTATTATTAAAATAATCAGATGGAGTTGAAATGATGATAATAATAATAATAGGAAAAATGCATAAAATATTCCGCATACTGAGAGATTTTTTTTACGACCTTCATCAGAGTGATTTTTTATTTTATAAAATAAAAAAAATAAAAAAATAAAAAATCACTCTGATGAGCACTCTTTATTTATGAATATAGCAAACTATATACCTATATGTGTATATATATATATATTGTAAACACTTTTAAAATAAAATGTAATGCCTACCAATATATTTTAAGTGGACCAGAGTGACACCAAATGAATTTCAATGATTTCATATGATTTATCATAAATTATTGTCAATACTGATACTTCTAAAGATGTTCTAATTGCTATCATATTGATTATTATTATAATAAAAGATATATATATATATTTTTGTTTCAGGAAGAAAGAAGTTACATTGCAACACAAGGTAGGACATTTTCTTATCATCTATATAATTAAAATTAATTAATTACAAAAATTTCTTATCATCTATATAATTAAAATTAATTAATTAAAAAAATTAATTATTAAAAAAATGATTAATTAAAAAAATAATTAGTTAAAAAATTAATTAATAAAAAAAAGAATCAGATGTGCCTAGATAACACACACATGATAAGATATTTTTTATTATATATCTATTTAAAATTAATTAATTAATTAAAAAACTAATTAATTAAAAAAATAATTAATACAAAAAAAGTCAGAGGGGCCTAGATAACACACACATGGTAGGACATTTTTTAAATTATTTATATATTTAAAATTAATTAATTAAAAAAAAAACTAATAGAAAAATTAATTAATTCGGAAAAAAAAGAATCAGATGTGCCTAGATAACAGACACACACATACAAATAAACAAAGTACCACTAAATAATTAAACAAAAAAGGGTAGGCCAAACCTGGAATGATTATTAGACAGTCTTGGACAGACAAACATATATAAACACACACACACACACACACACACACACAACACACACACACACACACACACACATAGAATTTGGAAGATATAAGACACAAAATTATTGAAATATTAAGAATAAACCAAAGGTTAACAAACAACATCATAGTAGCCTTATTTTTCTTTACACTTGCATTGTGATAGCCTTCAAAACCAACCAACAAATTAAAATTAATTGCTTTACCTAGGAATGTCAAAACTATCTACTTTTTCAAGATTCCTTTTGCCTTATGCAGTATTTCCTGAATTTAGTTTCACTGGATGCTAAAAATATTGATCTTCCTGGTGCTAATATATTTTTAGATGCGCCCTTCTCTAGAACAACTACAAACTTTCACATTTTTCCCAAATAAAGGTTACAAAATTCGGACCAAGTATCCAATAGGCACCCTGCCTCGAAAGGAACACCTTTTGCTTTTCACCACACACTTCTGGTTGTTGTACAACAGGCACATGGAAAATAAACTTTATAAATTGTATGATACCATTTCCGATCAACATCCTTTTATCTAAATAAACATAAAAAATATTTTGTAAAGAAAGACTATTTTCATTTAAATAAACATATCTGCATTTCTCTTCTGATTAAAGAAAACCTATTTTAATATAAAAACGTGTTTTTCGTTTAAAGTTTTATAACTAAAAAAAACAAAAAAACTATTGAATTAACAACAACAGTGAAATTCTAATGCAAAAAAAATCGTATGTTGTTTATGAACAAACACCCAGAAGTTTACAATAAAAAGCGAAAGGTGTTCCTTTCAAAATTGATCCCAGCTGGGGTGCCTTAAACTTTTCCATTCTAATCTACGTATAATTCTTATCTTGCTTCTAAAAACTTTTCCGGGCTAATTTATACATTCATGGTTCTTTCCACCTCTATTATGTTACACATAATAGCAAATAGAATGCAATGGTTGCTGCTGCTGCTGCTGCTGCTGAAAGACATATCTCCTTGCCTGTTCACCATGAATAGTGCATGTGTAGCAGCAATTTTAAATCCAGGAGATCTTATTATAATTCTTTCATTATACAAATTTTAAATTTCAGGACCTTTGAAAACAACAACCAAGGATTTTTGGAGGATGATTTGGCAAGAAGGGTGCAACACAATTGTTATGTTAACCAATATTGTTGAAAATGGAAAAGTAAGAAAAATTTGACATCATAAACGATTTAACAAGTCCACATCAATAGAGTTCTTTCTTTCTTTCTTTCTTCTTTCTTTCTTTCTTTCTACCAGTGACCTCTCTTTCTTTTTTTCTACATGTCCCTTTCTTTCTTTCTTTCTTTCTTTCTCTTCTTTCTACCAGTGACCTATCTTTCTTTTTTCTACATATCCCTTTCTTTTTTCTTTCTTTCTTTCTCTCTTTCTTTCTTTCTACCAGTGACCTCTCTTTCTTTTTTCTACATTTTCTTTCTTTCTTTCTTTCTCTTTCTTTCTTTCTTACCTCTTTTCTTTTTTCTACATATCCCTTTCTTTCTTTCTTTCTTTCTTTCTTTCTTCTACCAGTGACCTCTCTTTCTTTTTTTCTACATGTCCCTTTCTTTCTTTCTTTCTTTCTTTCTTTCTTTCTACCATTGACCTCTCTTTCTTTTTTCTACATCCTTCTTTCTTCTTTCTTTCTTTCTTCTACCAGTGACCTCTCTTTCTTTTTTCTTCCCTTTCTTTCTTCTTCTTTCTTTCTTCTACCAGTTCTCTTTTTTTTTCTACATGTCCCTTTCTTTCTTTCTTTCTTTCTTTCTTTCTTTCTCTACCAGTGACCTATCTTTCTTTTTTTCTACATATCCCTTTCTTTCTTCTTTCTTTTCTTCTTTCTACCAGTGACCTCTCTTTCTTTTTTTCTACATGTCCCTTTCTTTCTTTCTTTCTTCCTTTCTTCTTTCTTTACAGTGACCTATCTTTCTTTTTCTACATCCCCTTTCTTTCTTTCTTTCTTTCTTCTGTTCTTCTACCAGTGACCTCTCTTTCTTTTTCTACATGTCCCTTTCTTTCTTTCTCTTCTTTCTTTCTACTACCAGACCTCTCTTTCTTTTTTTCTACATGCCCCTTTCTTTTCTTCTCTTTCTTTCTTTCTTTCTACCAGTGACCTCTCTTTCTTTTTTTTTACCATGTCCCCTTTCTTTCTTTCTTTCTTTCTTTCTTCTACCAGTGACCTCTCTTTCTTTTTTTCTACATGCCCTTTCTTTCTTTCTTTCTTTCTTTCTTTCTTCTTTCTACAGTGACCTCTCTTTCTTTTTTCTACATCCCTTCTTCTTTCTCTTTCTTTCTTTCTACCAGTGACCTCTCTTTCTTTTTTCTACATGTCCCTTTCTTCTTTCTTTCTTTCTTCTTTCTTTCTCTACAGTGACCTATCTTTCTTTTTACTACATATTCCCTTTCTCTTTCTTCTTTCTTTCTCTCTATTCTCTTCCTTCTTACCTGACCTCTCTTTCTTTTTTTTACTACATGTCCCTTTCTTCTTTCTTTCTTTCTTTCTTTCACCAGATCTCTACCGGGAACAATAATACAAC
>CM042158.1:94442986-94445144 GCA_023376005.1 Doryteuthis pealeii | reverse complement strand
CCAGTGAACCCTCTCTTTCTTTTTTTCTACATGCCCTTCTTTCTTTCTTTTCTTTCTTCTTTCTACCAGTGACCTCTCTTTCTTTTTTTCTACAGTCCCCTTTCTTTCTTTCTTTCTTTTCTTTCTTTCTATCTACCAGTGACCTCTTCTTCTTTTTTTTTCTACATGTTCCCTTTCTTTCTTTTCTTTCTTTCTTTCTTTTACCATGCCTCTCTTTCTTTTTTTCTACATATGTCCCCCTCTTCTTTTCTTTCTTTCTTTCTTTTTTCTTTCTTTTCTACCAGTGACTCTCTATCTTTTTTTACATGCCCTTCTTTACATATCTCGTCTTCTACCGTACTCTCTTCTTTACTCCTTTCTTTCTGTCTTTTCTACCTCAGTGACCTCCTCTTTGCTTTTTTTCTACATGTCCCTTTCTTTCTTTCTTTCTTTCTTTCTTTCTTTCTTTCTTTCTTTCTACCAGTGCCTATCTTTCTTTTTTTCTACAATATCCCCTTCTTTCTTTCTTTCTTTTCTCTTTCTGTTTCTACCAGTGACCTCTCTTTCTTTTTTCTCACAGTCCCTTTCTTTCTTTCTTTCTTCTTTCTTTCTTTCTACCAGTGACCTCTCTTTCTTTTTTCTACATGCCCTTTCTTTCTTTCTTTCTTTCTTTCTTTTCTTTCTTTTCTACCAGTGGACCTCTCTTTCTTTTTTCTACATGCCCTTTCTTTCTTTCTTTCTTTTTTTCTTTCTTCTCTACCAGTGACCTCCTTTCTTTTTCTACATGTCCCCTTTCTTTCTTTCTTTTCTTTCTTTCTTTCTACCAGTGACCTCTCTTCTCTTTTTTTCTACATGTCCCTTTCTTTCTTTCTTTCTTTCTTTCTTTCTACAGTACCTCTCTTTCTTTTTTCTACATGTCCCTTTCTTTCTTTCTTTTCTTTCTTTCTTTTTCTTACCAGTGACCTCTCTTTCTTTTTTCTACATGCTCTTTTCCTCTTCCATACTCTTTTCTTTACTTTCCTTTCTTTCTTTCTTCTTTCTTTCTTTCTTATACCAGTGACCTCTTTCTTTTTTTCTACATGTCCTTTCTTTCTTTCTTTCTTTCTTTCTTTCTTACTACCAGTGACCTCTCTTTTTTTTTCTACATGTTCCCTGCTTTTCTTTCTTTCTTTCTTTCTTTCTTTTTACCAGTGACCTCTCTTTCTTTTTTTTCTACATGTGCCTTCTTTCTTTCTTTCTTTCTTCTTTCTTCTTTTACCAGTGACCTCTCTTTCTTTTTCTAACATGTCCCCTTTCTTTTTCGGTTCTTTTCTTTCTTTCTTTCTACCAGTGACCTCTCTTTCTTTTTTCTACAGCTCCTTTCTTTCTTTCTTTCTTCTTTCTTTCTTTTCTACCAGTGACCTCTCTTTTCTTTTTTCTACATGTCCCCTTCTTTCTTTCTTTCTTTCTTTCTTTCTTTCTTCTTACTAACAGTGGACCCTCTCTTTCTTTTTTCTACATTGTCCCTTTCTTTCTTACTTTTCTTTCTTACTTTCTTTCTTTCTACCAGTGCAAACCTCTCTTTCTTTTTCTACATTCCCTTTCTTTCTTTCTTTCTTCTTTCTTTCTTTCTTTTCTACCAGTGACCTCTCTTTCTTCTTTTCTACATCCCCTTTTCTTTCTTTTCTTTTCTGTCTTTCTACCAGTGACCTCTCTTTCTTTTTTTCCTACATGCCCCTTTCTTTCTTTCTCTTTCTTCTACCAGTGACTCTCTTCTCTTTTCTACATGTCCCTTTCTTTCTTTCTTTTCTTCTTCTTTCTTTCTTTCTACCAGTTGACCTCTCTTCTTTTTTCTAACAATGCCCTATTCTTTTCTTTCTTTCTTTTTTCTTTCTACCAGTGACCTCTCTTTCTTCTTTTTCTACATTGTCCCTTTCTTTTCTTTCTTTCTTCTTTCTTTCTACCAGTGACCTCTCTTTCTTTTTCTACATGTCCCTGTCTTTCTTTCTTTCTTTCTTTCTTTCTACCAGTGGACCTCTCTTCTTTTTTTCTACATGCCCCTGTTCTATTTATTTCTTTCTTTCTTTCTTTCGTTCTTTTCTACAGGACCTCTCTTTTCTTTTTTCTTACATGCGTCCCTTCTTCTTTCTTTCTTTCTTCTTTCTTCTACAATGACCTCTCTTTCTTTTCTTCTACATGT
>CM042158.1:94437986-94440486 GCA_023376005.1 Doryteuthis pealeii | reverse complement strand
TGATTTTAATATGTAAAAATAGACTAAAAATTGTCTAGAGTATATTTATAAAAAGTTTTAAATGATTAAGAAGGGGTGTTATTATACAGTGAGATTTTGAAGATCCCATGTAGAATCATCCCTTACTACCAGTTTTGGATACCTTATATATATGTATATATATATATATATATATATATATTTTAAAAGTTAAGATTGTGTATACATAGTGTCAACGGTGCATAATAACTGCATCAGACCAATGTTTGCAGAAGCAAGAAACTATCAGATATGGCTATGGCATGTAAACTTATATATATATATATGCATTATCACTGATATCGAGCACTATCTATCTATCTATCTATCTATATATATATATATATATATATATATATATATATATATATATATATATATATAATATTGTTGTTGAGGGATCCACGAATGCTTCTAGTGTTTTATATATATATATATATATATATATATATATATATATATATATATATATATATATATATTTAATAGTATATATCTTGTTTGGGCTTTTGTGTGAAATATCAGAAACTCGTTTTTAAAGTGTTAAGTTTCGTTTTATTACGTTTAATTTTTGAGAGTGCTTGTTTCCATAAAAAGGTTGTATTATAACTATTTTTTATTTTTATTTTTATTAGAATAATATATATATATATATATATATATATATATATATATATATATATAATATATATACACCCACACCCCACACACACACACATATATATATATATATATATATATATATATATATATATATATATATATATATACAAATTGTTCAGATGAAGAGAAGCAAGTGCTCTCAAAATTTAAACAAAATAAAACATTACTTAACATTTTAAAACCGAGTTTTTGATATTCCATTCTTAATGCTTCACACTAAATCCCAAACAAGATATATATATATATATATATATATATATATATATATATATATATATATATATATACTTTTTCCCGTGAGAGAGGTCGTTTGGAAATTATTTTTTCATTTATTTATTTCATTTTTTTCATTTCATTCATTCATCTTTTTCATTAATTATTAACTATATATATATATATATATATATATATATATATATATATATATAATATATATTATGGGAGTGGGTGTCTGTAACAATTAGCATAAAAAGCTAAAAATTCAAATTTTGTAAAAAGGTTGTGTTATAACTATTTTTAAGTTTTATCTTTATTTGAAATAATATATATATATATATATATATGTTTTTTTCTTTATCAGACTAAATCTTATTCATACTGGCCTGATCTGAATGAAACAGAAAATCATGGAACATTTCAAATTTGTTGTATTGAAGAGAACCATTGTATGATCTACATTCATCGAGTGTTGACAATCACTCAGGTAAGATGTAATAAAAGAAATTATTTAAAGAATAAATCAAAAATATTGATTCTGTTTTGTATTTCAAGTCCAACTTCACAAATCCTAAAAGTGTGAAAAAAAAAACACAAAAAAACAACAGAGTTTATATTTGTTAATATAACAGTTGAAGCAAATTTGTTGGTTGAAATTCTTAGCGAATTAAATAATCAAGGAATTTCTTTAGTTAAATTCTTTACACTGTGTTGTATGAAACTATTGTTGAATATCTTTTTCTACATTGTATGTAACTATAATTGAATACCTAGTGCTCTTGCGTGTGCAACTATAGTTGAATTGCTAGCGCCATAAATAAATGAATAAAAAATAGATAAGATTATAAAATAAAAAATGAATAACAAAATGTGGATGATATTATAGAACAAAATAAGTTTTAAAAAATGAATAAAAAATGTATAGAAAATAAATGAATAAAAAATAAGTTAAATAATAAAATTTTAAAAAATGAATAAAAACACATGGTTGATATAGAACAAAATGACTTTAAAAAATGTGTCTAAAGAAAGTTAAATTTTTTCTCCTTCAAAATTCTAAGCATCATTTGGATTGATGTGATTTTTTAAATCCTTTTTTGAACTAGAAAAGTTCAAAAGTTAAACCATTCCATATTTTATTACCTTTGATAGGTAAATTTCTGTTATTATCATTATTGTTTGTACTAGCAAATATATGCGCCCTCCGGATGCATGTATTTAAGTTTTAAAATAATAAAATATCATATTAAATTTCTAATCTCAGGCTAATGAAACTGAATAAGAATTCAGATAAAAATATTTGGAACAGAGAGGATATAATCGGAAAATAGAACAACTTTGAAACTAACTCTTCCATCATTTTCCATTACTCCCGTCTTTCAGTGGTAAATTTTCCTAATTTAAATATTTAGTTAAAATATGAAGTAAAGAATAATATTACAGTTATTTCTTCTTGATAATGGATTTCTTTTAAGATTTATCCCCGAGATTTTTGCTCATATTCATTAAGATAAAACCAAACAATTATAAATCAATAATACTAAGCATATATTTATTAAAATCAAATTTTTAAGATCAATATGCAAATTAGCCTTCCCATTCA
>CM042158.1:94430486-94432986 GCA_023376005.1 Doryteuthis pealeii | reverse complement strand
TTTTTATTATTAGATAATTTTTATAATTAAATTTAATATTTAATAATTGATATTATCTAATATTTAATTTAAAAAAATATTTAATATTTTTATTATTAAATAAATATTTTTTTTTTTAGAATCTGAAATAATAAATAAGGTAATGAGAGTGATGTCCCTTGTGCATTTTATTGCGAAGAAGTCGGAAGTAAATGGTCTGCCGTTATCAAATAGCCTTAATTAGACCATTTTTTTTCCAAATTATTCAAATCACTTGGACTGCATATTTTAACATGAAAATATCATAAAATGTGTTTTTAGTAACGATTAAGTTCATTTCAAGTAATGCACAAGTACAATTTTATGGTAGGAATTTAGTCACTTAAAGTTAAATATTACCTAGATGATTACACTTGAATACCTGAATATTGGAATTTAAGCTTTGAATATTAAAAATGAAGCCTCTTTCTATCTTGAAATGTTCAAATAAATACTAAGCTAACAACAACATGAAATAACCATTTTTTTTTAAATTAAAATCAAAAACTATTTTAGTATAAAAACGTACTTTTGGTTTGTATGAAATTCTCATGTCAAAAAATCGTCTGTTGATTTTGTATATGAACAACTGGAACTTTGCCGTGAAAAGCAAAAGCTGTTCTTTTGAAAACTGCTCTCAGCTGGGGTGCCTATTGGTGACTTGGTCCAAAACTGCCTTTTTAAAAAATTTATAAACCTTTTTACAATTTTCTGGACAATATAAACAAATGGTAATTATTATTTTTTTTTTTTTTCAGATCCAATATGAATTCATCTATGATGTTTTAGCTGAAGAGGTTTTGACTGGATTTTCAGAAATTTTAGTAAATTCCATTCCTGATGAGTTTAGGCAGTTGCAGATAATGGAAGCTGATGGAAGATCAATGCTTCAAAATCAATATGAGGTAAATTGGGATATCAAATCCGAATGGAATATATCAATGATCAAAAAGTCAACCTGTTGATACTCACTTGTTGTTTCTGGGAAGGGGGAGTTTTAGCAATTGCACTGGTCTGCTGAAAAAAATAATGCTGAAACAAACAGTCATGCAGGCAATTGAAGGTATGGGGTAAGATTTAGTTTGTTCATGCTTGTATCCTATCCCCTATAAAGCTGGTTCTTGCTTCTTGTGGGTTGGTAAGCTGAGATGGAATTTAAGGAATGAAAAGGTAATGAGTCAAAGGCAAGAGGTAGTTTTATGTCTTAGCCTTTATTGACCAGGTCATCTGTAGCAAGGGAATATCCCCCTGGCTAGTAGGAGCGACCAGATCCTGTTACTGCCTAAGTTTGAATGGCCTAGGTATTCTTTTGGGGGTAAGGAGTCAGTCCTTTTTGTCGGACATGTGCAGAGCATTCTTCCAGTGAAGACCCCATAGAAATTTGTTGTTTATTTTATTCTAATTCTATTTTCGTTTTATTTTAATCACCATAATATTGTGGCCAAGTGATTGAGATTCACTTATATTAAATCTTACTAAATTTAAAAAAAGGTCTATCCAGGGTTCAATCCTCTCTGGTGCCTATTATGATTTCTAATCAGTAATCTGAACATTAGCAACATAAATAAGAGTAACCTCTCCTTGTTTATTTCACTTTGAGGAAGCCATATGTTTTGGTCGGCCATTCAAACAAATTCGTATTTTCAGTGTAGATTTACGGTGAAATGAAAATGGCCGATCAAAACATATGGCTTCCTCAAAGTGAATTAAACAGTCAGTATGAGATATGGTCAAATAAATTTTCTTACCAATTAATAGCATATTTTGATTTTCTAGATGAAACCTTGCCAATTATTATTACTAACCAATTATTATTACTAACTAGTACTTCTACTACTTTTGATTAGCATTTTGTGTCATTTCTTTTTATAATAATTTTTGTTTAGATTTATTAATTCTGTTAAATTGAAAATATCTTCAGGATATATAAAAAGGGTAATCTGAACATTAGTTACATATGCGAGTAACCTCCCCTTGTTTATTTCACTTTGAGGAAGCCATATGTTTTGGTCGGCCATTTTCATTTCACCGTAAATCTACACTGAAAATATGAATTTGTTTGAATGGCCGACCAAAACATATGGCTTCCTCAAAGTGAAATAAACAAGGAGAGGTTACTCTTATTTCCATCATTACACCACGCGCTTACTTTTGGAGTATAAGTTATATTTTGCATTAAAAAAACAAAACTAGTCTAGATGGATGTTCGAAGAGAACGTTTCTGATCAATCGGTACGTCCTGTCAAGCCCTAGAGCCTATATGATTGCTCCAACCCTAATGCCCGACCCTTTTTATCATATATGTGCGAGAAGGTGGTGGCTGAAGGTCTTCATATCCTGGGAATGACATTATATTCTATCTAATGGTGAGGTTCCAGTACTTGAGGTCTGGGGTATGTGGTGTACCCCTTCATCATCATTGCTCCCAGGTCCACTCTGTAGTTCTGGTTAGGGTCCCATCTATGGGTCAAATAAAAAAAAT